>VDFB02251891.1:0-66665 GCA_007258455.2 Sequoia sempervirens
CTCCAAATAAATTGAAGGATAATTTGCCTAAAGGTCTAAGAGATAAGATTGTGATGTTGAGAAAGCTCAAGAAGCGCAAATCTCCAAGTCCACTTGTAGGGTACAATAGCAGGGAAAGTGGATGAGAGACAACACCAGAGGTTACGAGCATGAGGGCAGAGCCAAAATGTATGTTTAATAGACTCCCGTTTAGAGCATAAAGGACAAGAAGGGGAGGGAGTTTAGAAGTGAAGGCGACCTCCAATAGGCAATTTAACATGAAGAATTTTCCATGCCACGAGTTGGGATTGAGCGTCAGTTTTGGAATGCCAAATGCGGGAGCTTAGTTTGTTCCATTTAGCATGGTTAAACTTGCAATTCCATTTAAGATTAAGTCGAGGGGCAAGGGAAACAGGGGGCAAGAGTTGTCAATAAACAATCTTGAGAGGAAAGCATCGGAAGCTGCGGTTGTTAGGCTATTTCCAATCTTTGAGAAAGTTATCATGGCAAGATGTAGATAGTAAACACGAGAGCTCAGGGGTAATAAGTTGCTGAATTTTCAGAACAACGTCTTTGATGGCTAGAGAAAGCTTGAATTGGGCTTTGAGCTATTGCCAAGACTTCCAAGTAAATGCATTTGAGTCCCACAAATCACAAAACACTTGGATGTCTTTTTTAAACAAGTATCTTCCTTTAAGGTTTTTGATCTTTGCAAGAGGAGCATCATCTTGTTGAACCAACCGATTCCACCAAATGGAAGAAGATGTGAAACTTAGACCATGACTTAAAGATCAATAGTCTTTGTGAAGTCCTCTGCCAAGCAATTTAGATGGTGTTAAATGGGGTAGAACCATGAGTCTTAAAGAAGGGAGCCATAAGAAGCTTGTCCCTCCAAATAACCAAGTCCCAAGAGTGACCAGTTGTAGCAGTTTGTATTTGATAGCAAACCAAGGAGCATCCCCATCCAAGGCCCTTATAATCCATTTAGTAGTAAGACAAATGCCTTGAGTAAGAGGGTCAATGACTCCCAACACCCCCTTGTCTTTTGGCTGAATGCAATGGATCCACGAAGAAGTAGGAAAACCTTTCTTATTTCCCCACTTAGCTTAAAGGAAACTCCTGATTAGTTGTGTGAGCTGCTTATAGCATTTTTTTGAAGGGAGCCAACAAGAAGAGATGTAGACATGAGTAGCCAAAATGATTTTGTCGGCAACTTGAATTCTTCCAGCTAGGGATAAAAAATGATTGGTCATAAAAAATTATGTTTTATGCATAGCTAACTTGGAGCCAGAGATGGAGCAAAATAGGTCCAAAATATCAAGAGTGTTAGCCACTTCATTAGCAGAATTACAGATGAACAGCATGTTGTTTAGAAACTTAGAGTTTAAGTTTAGGAAGTTGGCAAATAAGTAGTATTCCACGGGGATTCGTCCCTCCCAAAAGACGCCACTACGACTTCGAGGATGCTGGGGTGTCCTCAAGACATCTAGGGAACTCCTAGTTGTCTCCAAGATGTATAATTCTTGTACTTATACATCTTTTTATAACTAATTTTTCAAGTACAATATGTATTTCAACACCCCGCTTCCCCCCCACTGCCATCCCCCTGCCGTCCCCCTGCCGCCCCCAAAATTAGACCCCATGCCCCTGCATCCCCAAAACACGTCCCCTACCGTCCCCAAAATTAGACCCCATGCCCCTGCATCCCCAAAACACGTCCCCTGCCGTCCCCCGTCCCCATCCCCAAAACCCTGTGGAACACTGCAAATAAGTGAAATGAGCATTTGAATGAACAATGCTGAATGTGTGCCACTTTTGATCATAGATTTTCAGGTATGCTGTCTGCGTTTGCCTCGAAGATTCTAAATTTTTTTTCCTCAATGTCTTAAGTCTGAAAAATAAAAAATTAGGGTTATGTAAGGAAAAAACTGGTTATGCATGTGGAAGAACTATTTTTTTTAACAATATTTGAAAAAAACACAGAGAAACGAGTAGAATACTGATCTTCTTGGGTTTGACCAACCCTTGACTAAGTTATTAAAAACCTATCTGTGCTGTATAAAATATGGTTTTTTCCAGGTTTGAGTGGCTCTTGACCTGGTTTTAGAAAACCTGGCTGTGCCATTCCAACTTGATACAGTTCTGGGAATGGGCAGCGTTTAACTGTCTTTACCTGTGGTTTTTTGCTAGTTCTGCTACTATGATATAGGATATCAATGTCTGAGCTGTAATGTCGTCATGTACATTGCGTTGATATTGTAGTTATATTGAGAGTGGATGTAGTCTATTTGATCCATATGCACAGAACAGTACCATCACTTTTCCATTTTTGTATTTTTTCTTGTTAAAGAAAGGTAAAATAATTTGACATATGCTCTCACCTTGAACAAATAAATTAACCTTACTTGTTCAATATATAAAAAAATAAATTAACCTTAGTAGACTTTACACTAGCTAACATTCTAGACGTAAGACTCTTTTCTAAATACAAATCTTCTTTCTTTACTTCTGGATATTTGAAGAATCCAGATTTGTTATCAAAAAAACACTTTTTCAAAACTGACTTATTGAATAGTTTGTGTTACTGGAAGTCCTTTGAGGAGAGCTGTATGATGAACTTGCTTCACTTGAAAAGTCAGCAATTGCGCGATCCATTGTAGCTTTAGATAAAGTTGAACAGGACGAGAATCAACTCTTTGCTAAACAGTAGATTCCAACTAAAGAGGGTATAAGCCAAATTGGCATTTTAACGAATTCCATAGAAACTTGAAAGAGCGGACTATGAACTTGAGACTTTTCTAAAGCTTTATGGAGTGCGATAAAGGCACTTCGAGCGACTAGCTGAATAGAGGTTCCTTGGGCCTGTTGGGAGGCTGACATGGTCTTACTGGGAATGGGGATGACCCAACCAATACTAGGCTCTGGTACCAAATGTGGGATTCTACAACTGGAACCCTGCTTTTTTGTGATCTGAGATCAGATCAGAGGATATTTGCAAAATTTCTTTGCTGCAGATTAGATTATGGCACAATGGGCCTTACTAAAGTACTTCCCAACACTGGTTGGCTACAGCTATGGAGGTCCTGAAGTTTAGCTTCAATGATATAAAACTGGCCTATCAACTGAAATACATGCGAGGCATTACCCATCCCACCAAAATCACAATACAGAATTCCCATTTACACGGTACAACCCTTCCAAAACCACGATGTCAATCAACTTGCCACAATAAAAGCAAATAACAGATAAAACATCATCTAACAATTGTCTCAGGCCTTTGGAAGTCTAAAGTTCACAACGACCCTAAGCAGGGTTCCTCAGACATACTGGGTTCTCACATCGATTAAGGCCAAAAGCAATAACACAGAAATAATTAAACATCAATTCAAATTTTACAAGAACCTAACAACCAAAAACACAAATTAACTAAAAACCATAATAAATTCCCACACTTGTTATTAGAAAACAAACTTCTAAAAACTAAAATTCATTTCATTTCTTTTACAACTAACAATATGATTTAATTCCATTTCCATGATAAAATTTTAAAATAGAATTTTGATAATAAATCTGTTATATGATTTTCCTTTTTCAGTTAATCAATTACAGCCAATTATATAATCAAAAATCACAAAGTCAAAATATATATATATTATATATATATAAAATCTTTATATATTTTTTATTTATTTTCAAACAAAATAGAACTCAGAATTTTGAAATTATTATTTTTTTGGATATATAAATATACCAGAGTATATATATATATATATATATATATTATAAAATATAAAATTAAAATCCATAGCATTTAAGGGAGGCGCGCAGCCTTGGAGGGTTGTTGTTACGCTGTGAGCAGCCTTCGCATGGCTGCTACGCAGCACCAAGACATCCGCCGAGCCAATGAGGAGAGGGAAGGGTACAGCCCAGTCGTCCCTCCCTCAGTCACATTTTAATAATGCCGACACAAGTTTTAATAGTCGGCCGCTCATTTTCAATTCAATTTTAAAATATATATATATATATATATAAATTAGCACAATAATTTTCTGTAGAATTATATGATTACTCATTTGTATATATATATATATATATATATATATATATATTTCTTTCATTCAGAGAGAACAAGATTTCTCAAAACTAAAATTTCAGGCATAGAGGAAAATTCCAGTGACTTCAAATAATAATTTTCCTTTATCAGATACCCAGTAAAATAAATAAATTGATGAGAGCAATATATACTACATTCCCAACCCAAAATTTCTTTACAAGAAACTATGTTTGCCAATACTGATTTAATAAACAAGGCAAGAGATCAAATAAATAGAGAGAACCTGATGTCCAGCGCTTCAACAAATTGAGGAAGCCCTCTCTTGAGCTTTTCTAGAGAAAATGAAAGAGGAACCAAGTTTTTACAGCACAAAGTATTTTTTGAAGCTTCTGTAAAAAATTTCCATGAATAAAACTTCTTCTTTTTCATATTAAATAAAAATATCCTCTTTTATTTTCGAAAACCCCAAAAATTATAATGAAAGGGCAATTTTCTATTTCCTCGCTAGTTTTCAAACAAAATCTAAACATTCGTTGGTTCTTTCTATTCTCCTCTTGATTTTTTCTATTCTAATTAAAATCTTTAATTTTTAATTTCTATTTTATTAATTTCCACTCACAGTTGACACATTTTAAATTATTTAAATATTTTATTCTATTATTTATCCTCAACTTACTATTTACATCAACTTATCAAAATGACAAATTATGAATAATATTATTTATCCAATTAATTTATTTATCTTTAATTAAATACATAACCTTTAATTTAACACTTTTAAATTTTAATAAAGCTAATCCAATAATTAACTAACAACACTTATTTTAATTATTTTAATTAAATAATACTATTAATCCACCCAAATGAATAACAATACAAACATTAATTAAATGACACAAATACATACTCACACAAAACAACTGTCATAAACAATACCGAAATAAACTAAAGTCATGAACACACCATACCACTAGACACAACGATGGGTTGACAGACTTGGGACATGGAGACTTCCTTGTCATCTCTGTTTTAATATCATGCTCATTGGGATATTATAATGCTCGCTCTATCCTGCCAAAGCAGGTGGAATCGAGGCTTAGTTCCTACAATCTTGCATACAAACAAGGTTGTGTACAACATATATATAATCAAATACAACAAATTGTGAGAAGGAATCACAGTGTAGTAGGGCGCTCACGAATGAATGGTGTTACACTGTCCCCTCACCCAAAACCACAATAGCAACTACAACATCAAATATAAAGTAACATTGCTTATACTATACTGATCACATCATATCATCATGAAATAATTACTAATCTATTGCATCACAATATAATACTGCATCTATGTAAAAACATCACCACTTAAATGTAACCACAATGTCATATCGGAATATCCATATCATCAAGAACAATATCATGATCATCAAGTAGTCTAAGCTATCCAGTCAACTAGTCTAACTAACAAACAATAATTATCATAGTCTCAAGGTACATAGCAAGACCATAAAAATATCAAATCATAACAACAATACGAGGGGTATTACAACCTCCCCCCCTAAAACTAGGCTTACTCCTAGAAGCCAGTGAACAAATACGGATAAGATTCACTAATACGGGAGGCATCCTCCCATGTTGTTGAAGTCTCAACACTTCACTTTTAGGTTACTCTAGGCCCCCACAGAACTAGTCACTACAACTCACGCAGGTCTCAACCATGTTACTTGCGTAATTGGGACTACTTTACATTGATACAATTATGATGTTGTTAGTAACAAAGGACAATCTAATTTACTCGTTTACCTAACCAATTAATTACTAGGGTAAGAATAACTTTTAATTTAATTCTTTCCTACTTGCCTCCCCTTATCAAATAAATCATTCTATATATTAATAAATTAGAACATATACCACAGTATTATTATTAGTATAAAAATATATCTTCACATTAAAAGCATATTATAATCCATTTGCCTTGCTTCCGCTACCCGTTAACAATTAAAGTTAATCATTTACCAAGCAACCACACAACTCGAATCTATGGCTATGAAAGAGAGCTTATCACTAAATGAAAATTATGAACTATCAAATTATAAAGCTACGCAACCATTACACAAACATGATGAAGTACCTCACATATTGACTAACAGAGACAATCTAAATCATTTATTTAAGCATATATTTTAATCATCTAATTACTATTATCACAAAACCTAATATGCAAATCTATACTATTAACAATTTGCAATTTCCAACTCATTATAACCATTCATACAAAGACAACACACGTATATATATATAAACTAACATATCAAATTTAAAGTATTACTTGATGCAATAATCAACACGGTAAGTTTATTTGCCCACACAACACTGCAAAGGGAGAGAACGTGGTACCAAGGAGGATAACTACCACACAAGTAACATCGACCTGACGAGAAAATGAACCCCCTCAAAGGAAATGAGTGAAAACAATTAAGAGGCTGCAATAAATACACCTCAAACATAGGAAAGGCTAGTTTCACAAGAATGACCATGAAGGAATGAAACCAAATTGACCTGAACGCATTCTTTGCGGTCACCAAGGAAAATCCAGGAAAAAGAAGAAAATACATACACAAATGCAACTATAATTGAATGCATCATAAAATACAAATGTCAATTACGGTGGAAAGTCACATGCATTACACATAGAAGATTCAACAATTATCGAATACAATGGAAAACCAAGCAGAGAGAAGTTAATTTCCAACCATAATGAAATTTTAGCTAACTCCAAGCATAAGCATTTGAATCGAATTTTAAGACCAATGTATTATTCCGTCGAATACCAATTATAGCAAATGTAATTCTGGTTCATGGGTTGCAACCATCAATCTTCACCTAACTAAAACCATCGACTTGCAAACATGCCCTCCAAATCGAATTTCCAACACCAATGAATATGCAGTGATTACTCAAGGATCACTATGCAAGAACGATTAGCACAAGGAGACCACAATACGAAAACCTATCAATGATAAAATATGGATTTAATGGTTAAGGGCAGCGCCTTCTGCACACAGTAGGAATCCTTTAATGCATTACGTGTATGGTTAATCATTATTTGTGCATAAAATTGGGGCACCTAAAGAGCATATACTATTGTAGGTTGAGTATCTCCAGCAAAACCAAAAGAGAATAAGTTTTTTAAATCTAGCGAAGTTTAACGTGGCAAGCTAGAATTTTCACGGAATGCTATGCCTTGAAGGATTTACCACAATGGTTAGACAGGTTAGGCTCCAAAATTTTCAACAAAGCATTAGGCTGGCGTAAATCTACAAGGGATTTCATCTATGGTTATGCGATATATTTCAACCTCCATCAAGCACTGAGAAGAAAAATGGATTTTTGACAGATTTAACAGCTACCCATACTTAGGTAAACATACATGCATCCAGGCATAAATTGAAAACTATGACAAATCATGACTATGTCGTTGAAAGGAAGGGATGCATATGTAGTGAAGGTTATCGGTAAGATGAGAAGTAAGGAGGCATCGAATTAAGATACAATAAAGACTGTGATATGCCTAATGAGATCAAATAATAATGCAAAGTATCGTGGTTATGACACACAAGAATAGAAAACCAAAATCGAATACCAAGCTTATATTACATTCTTGAATGCTAACATACTACTCAAGTGGAGTCTTCACAGTAAGTCAAAGGGTTTACTATTGTTGCCAAACTAACATATAATGATTTTCAAACTATTAGTAGCGAGCCAGAAAAGCAAGGAAAGAAGGACGCACCAAAGCTTAGAAACTTTCAAACAAATGCCAATGGCAATATGACTAGAGTATCAAATTCTATAATGGAGTACAAAGTTCAGCATTGAACATCGTGCAGTAAAATAAGTAATCAATCATTTGCAACCACAACTAGAAAGAGAAAATTCCTATTGCATGGAACGGATGAAGAAGCTAACTATCTGTAAATCACAAACTATGATGGGACATAACACATTAGTGTCAATAGTTCAAACTTCCTCTTAACCTCAAAATACTATAAAATCCTAGCATGATTATTCACACAAGTATATATTTTTGTTTAATTTCTCCATTTACACACCAGAAAATTTACTTTATTCACTTTTCAGCACAAGTTCCTACACATTTTCAACCAAAAGGCCAAGACTCCACACCACAACTTTAAAAAAATCACAACTCTTTATTTCATAACACAATCATTATAATAGAGTATCACTCATTCCAATTATTCATATTGTTAACAGTTCAAACAAAAGAGTGCACAAGCACCAACAGAGTCTTATAGTATCAAGTACAATATTAAAAGGATTCACAATGCCAAGACACCTACTTGCTATCTCCCAGAGGACACTCTTCTCGGTCCTCATCAGAGTCTATTATGACCTTTTTAGAGGAGGAGCAATGTGCTCGCAGGAATTCTACCTCCTCTTTCAAAAATTTGGGGACATGGGGTCCACACCCCAAAGGCTAGTCTTAGACTGCAGATGGTTTCTTTGTCCCAGTAACAAGTTTAGATTCAGCAATTTTTCTACCTTCATCTATCTTGATTCGGACTAGAGTGTGTGTCAGGGTTTCCTCGTCAGAGATTTCTTCTAGGGGTTTCCCTACTTGCACTTTCTCCGTGCCTGACTGCTCTGGGTTTATCTAGGTTCCTAGCCCTTCCCTACGTATGGTGTCGTGAGGATGTTGCGGTGAGGCACCCTGGCAGTTAGTCCTTCAGCCATTGCCCCATCTTCTACCACAACCTCACCTTTGACCTCTAGCCATCCTACACACATTGCCAAGGAAAAAGGGTCACAAGAATGGAATAAGGAGATAGAACACAAAATACCAACTTAAACATGAATTCAACATATCCACACACAATCTCACCTCACACGACATCACAAGGATCTTTAATGCATCACCGGTAGGAAGGATATCGGTGCATTGCGCACTACATCGAGGGTCTATCATTCCGCCAGTTTCCTACATCATTGACCCGACACGGACAAGAAAACTCAGACATAAAAATAAGAATGGCAATAGAGTGTAACCTAAACGCGGGATGTCTAAACGCAAGGTTCCATAATGGGCTCATAATGCCAAGTGTGTGAACCTATGCTCTGATACCAAGTTGTAACGCCCGTCGCGCAAACCCAAAGGACATCTATTATGCACACAATTTTTTTAAAATAAATACAAAGTAACATATTAAGTAAACATATAAAGTACCATTATAAATTAATTACATTGCATGATACACTTTCAAACACCTAAGTCCTTTGGGGCACACAAGGTTGCATTACTTAATTCTAACCCATAACGAAAGGATAAATAGAAATGCCAATTTGCTAAACCACATTCTTACATCCACCATGATCATTACATTAATTTAATTACGAGAGAAAAACCAAGATTAACTCCAAAGAGACTCCATACACACATATGCATAAGTATAAATACACCACATGTTATAAAACCATAATCAATATCGTAAGCCATAAATGGTTACAAAGTACATTTTACATTACATGGATCAAATACATGAGTTGAGTTTACATCATAACCTCCCATACATGTGGGAATGATACATCAATACAAAAGAATATCAGAAATACATCATGAACTTCTGGCTACAAGAGAACTCTGGCTCAAGCTCCATCTGGATGGCACTGTATTAAACCAACACTGATGGGGAACATCAATTTACAGTACATTACATGGATCAAATACATGAGTTGAGTTTACATCATAACTTCCCATACATATGGGAATGATACATCAATACAAAAGAATATCAGAAATACATCATGAACTTTTGGCTACAAGAGAACTCTAGCTCAAGCTCCATTTGGATGGCACTATACTGAACCAACACTAATGGGGTGTGGAGCATGTTCCACCTAACCACATGGGTTTTATCAAAACCCACACCCCATGCTCGGAGATGACAAGGAAGAAACCTCGACCAAGGATGTCCATAGAACAATTACAAGACATAACTTCAACAATAGTAACATTGCAACAACAACATCGGTAGATACCAAACATAACAACATTGAACCATTAAACATATCATCAATAAATCACAAGGAAAAACAATCCATAAACCACTTCCAAAACATATCAACAATAAACCACTTCCAAGACATATCAACAATAAACCACCTCCAAGACATATCAACAATAAACCACTTCCATAACATAGCAACAATAGATCATATAACATAACATCAAGAGATCGCTTACAAAGATAGCAACAATAAATCATAAAACATCACATCAATGAATCGATTCTAGAGGCTTGCAAAGATAACAATTCATAAGGGGTACTAGGGGAGAGTGTCATCACATAGTCCTACATGGGTTATCCTGGCTGCCTGAAGTGACGGCCCCCATCTATGGTTATCCTGGCTCTTCCTCCTACCTGAGGCACTGGCCCCATAGGGTGACTCATGCAGAGTTGTTAACCTCTCATGAGGACGAGGTAATGACTTTGCCAACCATGGCCTTCTCAGCCCACCCTTAGTCTACAAAAGCCCTAACGGGTGGACGAGGCATCCTTACTTATCTTGTTAATGTTATTACTACCCAACCCCCTAAATTCTTTAATTAAGTTTTCACTTTTTACTCTAACTCTTACATGGGTTATCCTGGCTTTTCCTCCTACCTAAGGCGTCGGCCCCCACGAAGAGCCACTCTCTCTAGAGACCCAAAACATAACCAAAACCAAGGATTGTACCAACAAAGAAACAAAACTTCAAATCTCAACTAAAATACATGTGAGGCATTACCCATCCCACCAAAATCACAATACAGAAATCCCATTTACATAGTACAACCCTTCCAAAACCATGATGCCAATCAACTTGCCACAATAAGAGCAAATAATAGATAAAACATCATCTAACAATTGTCTCATGCCTCTAGAAGTCTAAAGTTCACAATGACCCTAAGCGGGGTTCCTAAGACATAATGGGTTCCCACATTGATTAAGGCCAAAAGCAATAACATAAAAATAATTAAATGCCAATTCAAATTTTACAAGAACCCAACAACCAAAAACACAAATTGACTAAAACCCATAATAAATTCCCACACTTGTTATTACGAAAACAAACTCCTAAAAACTAAAATTCATTTCATTTCTTTTACAACTAAACAATATGATTTAATTCCATTTCCATGATAAATTTTTAAAATAGAATTTTGATAATAAATCTATTATATGATTTTCCCTTTTCAGTTAATCAATTATAGCTAATTATATAATCAAAAATCACAAAGTCAATATATATATATATTAAATCTTTATATATATATATATATATATTTATATATTTATATAAAAAAACATATATATATATTATTTATTTTCAAACAAAATAGAAGCCAGAATTCTGAAATTATTATTTTTCTGGATATATAAATATACCAGTGTATACATATACATACATACATATATTTATATATATATATATATTATAAAATACAAAATTAAAATCCATAGCATGTAAGGGAGGCACGCAACCTTGGAGGGTTGTGCATAGTAGTCCATGAGACTGTTGTGCACAATAGTCCATGGACTATTGTGAGTAGCCTTCGCATGGCTGCTACGCAGCCCCAAGACATCTGCCGAGCCAATGAGGAGAGGGAAGGGTACGGCCATCCATCCCTCCCTCAATCACATTTTTTCAATTCGATTTTTAAATGTTTATATATATATATATATATATATATATATATATATATATATATATATATATATTAGCACAATAATTTTCTGTAGAACTATATGATTACTCATTTGTATATATATATATATATACAATATATATTGTATATTCCAGAGAGAACAAGATTTCTCAAAACTAAAATTTCAAGCATACAGGAAAATTCTAGTAACTTCAAATAATAATTTTCCTTTATCAGATACCCAATAAAATAAATAAATTGATGAGAGCAATATATACTACATCCCCAACCCAAAATTTCTTTACAAGAAACTATGTTTTCCAATACTAATTTAATAAACAATGGGAGAGATCAAATAAATAAAGGGAACCTGATGTCCTGCGCTTCAACAAATTGATGAAGCCCTCTCTTGATTTCCCACACGGCTCTTTGAAAATATTCTCTTCTTTCCACAACACTTCTTCGCAACCTTCTTCAATCCAATTTTTAATCTAATTTTTATATATAATGAGCTTTTCCAGAGACAATGAAAGAGGAACCAAGTTTTTAAATTTTCCATGAATAAAACTTCTTCTTTTTCATTTGAAATGAAAATATTCTCTTTTATTTTCGAAAACCCCAAAAATTAGAATGAAAGGGAAATTTTTTATTTCCTCCCCAGTTCTCAAACAAAATCTGAACATTCATTGGTTCTTTTTATTCTCCTCTTGATTTTTCTATTCTAATTAAAATCTTTAATTTTTAATTTCTATTTTATTAATTTACACTCATAGTTCACACATTTTAAATTATTTAAATCTTTTATTCTATTATTTATCCTCAACTTACTATTTACATCAACTTATCAAAATGACAAATTATAAATAATATTATTTACCCAATTAATTTATCTATCTTTAATTAAATACATAACCTTTAATTTAACACTTTTAAATTTTAATAAAGTTAATCCAATAATTAACTAACAACACTTATTTTAATTATTTATTTATTTTAATTAAATAATACTATTAATCCACCCAAATGCATAACACAAACATTAATTAAATGACACAAATACATACTCACACAAAACAACTGTCATAAACAATACCGAAATAAATTGAAGTCATGAACACACCATACCACTAGACACAACAATGGGTTGACAGACTTGGGATGGGGAGACTTCCTTGTCATCTCTGTTTCAACATCATGCCCGTTGGGATGCTATAATGCTCACCCTATCCTGCCAAAGCAGGTGGAATCAAGGCTTAGTTCCTGCAATCCTGCATACAAACAAGGTTGTGTACAACATATATATAATTAAATACAACACATCGTGAGAAGGAATCACAAAGTAGCAGGGCGCTCGCGAGTGAGTGGTACTACACTGTCCCCTCACCCAAAACCACAATAGCAACTACAACATAAAATATAAAGTAACATTGCTACACTATACTGATCACGTCATATCATCATGAAATAATTACTAATCTACTGCATCACAATATAATACTGCATCTATGTAAAAATGTCACCACTTAAATGTAACCATAATGTCATATCAGAATATCCATATCATCAAGAGCAATATCATGATCATCAAGTAGTCTAAGCTATTCAGTCAACTAGTATAACTAACAAACAATAATTATCATAGTCTCAAGGTACATAGCAAGACCATAAAGATATCAAATCATAACAATACGAGGGGCATTACAACAAGAACATTTCATAGTTGGCTAGACAAAACTTTCTCCACGATAGAGAAATAGCTAAAATGGTTAGATTGGATTGCAGGGGCTATGACAAGACCAAGATAAAACCCATCTGGCAGGAGGTTGTGGTGGCGTTGATGTATTACTTTACTCTTGATGGAAGATACATGGTGCTATATGGTCACCATTTCGTGTTGTTGAACCATTTCCGACATGGTAAGCTTGTGTCCTTCCCGTTTTACCTTTTGATGTCTTTGGAAGAAGGAATTTTGAATTTTAGGAAGAACCCTAGAAACCCCTTTCTACATGAAGGTTTGATGTTGCTCATTATTGAGTTTATCAAAGAAAATTGTATTGTTAGAGCTCCTCGGTCCCCTGTTTCAAAGAAGAAGGGGAAAGGGAGTGGGAAATTTTGGATTGAAGAAATTCCGGAGACTGAGTGTATGGATATGGATGAGGAGTCAGAGGGTTGGTCCAATGGCTATGATATTGATTTGGATTACACTCCTTCTACTAGTTGAGTGAAGCCCTCAACTTCCAAGGCTAAATCTCTCCTCCCATGTGCCAAACGTAAACTAAAGGAGGCCTTTGGGGATGGTGCTGAGGAGGGAATTTCTAGTGGTAAGAAGGCCAAGGTTCATGCGAAGGATGTTGGTGAAAATTTTTAGGAGGTGGCAGAGAATATCCAAGGTGATGACTTCGGAAATTCTAGTGATGGTGGGTCCCCTGCGGCTGGTAAGAGGAATTTGGTGGTTAATCTGGATGACTCTACACAAGTGTCGACATCCAAGGATAGGGGTAAAGCCAAGCTTTTCCTTGAGGGATTTCAAGAGGATGATCCTTCATCTAGTTCGCATCAAGGCAGGGGTGTGTTTTGGGGGGCTATGGATTTCTCGCAAGCTTTTGGTTTGGTAAAAAAATTGGTTGATATCTCGTTTGATCTGCTTATGTGGCTCGTGCAAGAGGTGCAGGACCTCCACAACAAGCATGATACCATCGCATGTTGCAAAATTTCCATTCTTCGCAATCTTAAGGAGGACTCTATCTTCGGGCTTACCAGGTCTTTAAATTCCAGTGTCGATTGTGTGGTGGATGAGCTTGCTAATTTGAAGAGTGATTATGGTTCAAGGTTGGCTCTATTGGAAAAATAGAATAGACAACTTTGAAAGGAGATGAACATGGTTATAAACATTAGTAGAGAGAAGTTGGAGGCCTCGACTGAAGGTATGATCTTCCTCAACCAGAAGGCAAAGGAATGGACTGACATAGGACTGTTTGAAGAACATGTGACTAAGGAAAGAGGGGAGAGTGTTGTGATGGACATCCATACCATGGGCTTGGATGCTGGACTGAGTGTGCGTACTCAGAGTAAAACCAAGAAAAGTAAAACGGTCCCTAGTCGTGATGTTGAGGAAATCATGCAAATGCATGACAGGCTAGCATCTAAGGATCTAGATGCAATAAAGATGCTTAAAGAAATTCTCTAATGGTTGTTTGGTGTGTCTCTCTATTTTTTATGTTGGCTATTTTTGTCTACTAATGGTCTGTTAATCAGCTTGTTTTTTGTTGGGTTTGGGTGGGCAGTCTATTGTTTCATCTTTACTACTACTGTCTCTTTTTGTTCAAGGTTTCAGGCACCCTTAAAAACCTGTTTATCGTTAATCAAAAATAAAAAGCCAATCAACATTCGTATATTAAAAAAAATAGTCAGAGACATGAATCCACAATTACAAGTAGATAAAAATCTCTCAAGAAAAGAAAGGTAACTAATTGTAAATAGCCAGTGGGAGGCCCATCCATCTTGCAACCACTAAGTACACTCCATCACATCCTATCACAATCTGCAACCCATACTTTAGAGTAAGGAAGCTATATTTTGAGAAATAGAGCTTTTAGAAAAGCTGAGTGAAAAGCTTTATTTTCTTGGTATGGAGAAAATAGTTCAAGGCCAGAAAGCTCTACCTTTACTATGAGGGATGTTTTTTTCTACAAGCTCTAGTGCGGTAAAAGGAGAGAATGTGTCTCTTTGTAGGGAAATGATTTTGGAGTTGAATCTAATGCTCCCCTCAAGCAATTTCTTGGCTATGTGCTTCCAAAAGTATCATTCTTTCTATACATTGAGATTCCAATTTCATGCTTGAATCCCTAAACACATAAGAGCAATTTTCATTTTTTATAAGAAATCTCATTTTCAAAACCAATAACTGGTTCTTTATTAGGGAGGTTGTTTTTGTTCATTCTCAAACTGTAGTCCTATGGATAGATTGTGCTACAGAGAAACTTCAAGAACATTTAAAATGATCTGGCAATATACAGATTCCAAAAAAAGGAGCTCAAAATTACCATGGAAAGTGACTTATCTCAAGATTCTTCACAAATCATGAAATGTTTTTTTAAATGTGACAAACCATAAAAAATCTCCCTACAATTTCCAGGAAGGGCACATTAAGAGAAACGTTGAATTAAATGATAGATGATATTATAAAAAAATTATAGAAAACAAATTCATGACAACCAATTTAAATCTACTATAAGGAACTATCTTAAAAAAATCATTCCTATCTGATCCCAAACCCTAAGCACACATTGCCAGTCATATCTTATAATACCCTCCAAATGTCTCTCAAATTGTTATGAAAATTTCAAAACTACGTCTCAAAAACACTACTCTCCAAATGTCCATCAAATTGTGATTGAATTTTCAAACCCCAAGTTTCAAGTTTTCTTGCAAAAAATTTACAATGCGTAAACAACCCAACAAAGGATAAATAAAAACAAAGCACTACCTGTGCTCTATGGCGGTCATTCTCAGACGCAAAAACCATAGAAGCAATGGAAGCCCCAACAAAGCGCATAGAGGAAGCAACAAATGAAATAACACGAATAGAACTGTATCTTTATTCCCTAGGTCAAGAAAACCTTCCATGTTTCCGGGTCACCCCTTCATAAACCTCTCTGGTTTGCACACGTCTATGTCATTGCCACATCTCAGAGAGATGAAAATACTCTGACAATAACTGTCTGTTGAAAAATTAGTCACTGAAAACCACCCAGTTTAACGAAAATTCAAAAGTCGTATGACGGTGTGAGACAAATTCATGATTGAAAGCTCCCACATAATATAGCCTATCGGCTAAAACATATTACTAAATGGAAAAAGAGAAAGAGTTGTTATAAAAAATTTTTATTGCAAATTAAATAACTATTCATGGATTAATTTTTAGAAAAATCACAAGATGTAGAATTGACTATTTTATAATTATTCTATTCAATTGAGGAAACTTAAATACATAAAAGTATGATGAATGGTTTAAATATAGGATAAAATATTGTTAAAAAAGAATTTGATTATTTAAAATTGGTTTTGACAAATTATTTTACCTTGTTTAAATATGTCTCGTCTAGACAAAAAGGAATTATCAATTTAAATAAGTGATCCTTATTGCCAATAAAATAATAATAATAATCAATCAAAAGCTTCATTAAAATGATTCATAATAATAGATTGACATAAGTGATAAATTTATTACGGGGGATTATAAAGGGGGATTTAAGTTGAATATCAAGTAGGAATATTTAATAAAGTGACCTTAAGATTTAGAATTAATTTAAGTGAGGTTTAATGGGTTAAATTGGATTCCTCATTATGCATAAAGCTAAAAGGATTACTTAAGCACTTGGACCTTGCAAAATCAATTAAATGAAAGCGGGTTAAAACAATATCTAATTATTCAAGTCTGAATTATCCCTATGGTGTAAAAATTAAAAAAAAAGGTGAAAGTTATTACAATTAATAAATCAATTGTTTAAATGGGGTTAAGAAAGAGGCCTTATTTAGGTGAATAAAATGAAATATCAAAATAGTTAAGTTGATATTCTAAAATAGTTTGGTAAACATGGAAGTGTGGACTAATGATATTTTATCAAATAAAAAGTGTCAAAATGAAACAAAGTCAATTTAAAATTAAGGTCATAAGAAGGAATATGTTAACTAACCTCGATATTTGTATCAAACTATATCCTAAATTAATTAATGTAAAATTTATTAGCTAAGGCGGAGGTAATTTAAGGACTCAATTTTGAATGACTCAAATGGGTAATGGGATCCTAGGTTATAATTATTTATAAAAAAGGGAAATGAAGGATCCTAAAACCAATCATGTAATGTTTAGTGCCTCTAATATGAGGGTCATTAAGTAAAGGTAAAATTGATTTAATCTAATTAATTTTCATGATGTAACCCTACCCCGAAAAAGGGGATGAGGAGGTATATATGTACTTAATATTGTAGAATAGTACCCTTTGAGTAATGATATTATTGATAACAATATCTCTTCATGACATTTGCAATGGTTTAAGGTCATCTATCAAATAAAACAGGATTAAGGAAGTTGATCAACGAGAACTTACATCTAATTAAGTTATGCGTTATTATTCGAACATTGTAACCATGTCCAAATAATGTTAGACCTTAATAATTGTGTTGCCGGGAGGGTATTAAGTTATAAACCTATGTTTAAAAAAAAAAAGTTATGATGTTTGTGTCATCTTCACATTAAAATGTGGGCATGACAATTTGACACTCTTTAGACTATTTAGATTACCACATGGCTGAAAATTAAATTTATTCCTACTCAACCTTCGTCGTTGTTCACAACTTGTTTAATTTTCAATCCTTTTTGTTCATATTGCATAGTCACAACTTTAATTTGTTGGGTATTCTATTGTTTAATATGCACAATCCATATTTTTATTCCCAATACTTGTAGCAGTGATCCAATTCAGATTTGTCTATATATTGTATTTACTTATGTATATATTTTTATATATTTTATTTATGTATATATGATTATATATTTTATTTATTTGTGTATATATGTATATTTATATATTTTATTTATTTATCTATGTATGTATGTCTATATATTTTATTTATTTACGTATGTATGTCTATATATTTTATTTATTCATTTATGTATGTATGACTATATATTTATTTATTTTTGTGTTTATATATTTTCTTTATTTATGTTTGTATGTTTAAATATTTTATTTATTTATGTATGTATGTATGCCTATATATTTTATTTATATATGTATGCATGTATGCCTATATATATATATATATATTGTAGATACAAACAAAACCCCTCTCACTGACACAATTCAAACTCTTACACCAATTCACAAAATCCACAAATTCGCAACAAATTTTCTTTTAATTGACAATTGTATTCGAATTCAAAATTCACAAATAATGAGAGCAATCTAACTTCTTTATAATTATTGCAACTTCCTAGACGGTAAATAATTTTCATAATGAAATTTGAATTTAATCCTTCATCCATAAGCAATATTGTTTATACAATTACCAATTTCCAAACAAAAGAATCAAAATTTCTTTATAACTTCCTCTGTTTTCCCCATGATCACCTTTGTTAATTTAAATTTCCATTACTTTGCACAACCATCCTTTTTCTGCAAATTTCAATCTCAATAAATACAATATATAGATCTAAACTGCAAGTTGCATATTAAAAATACTATAAAAGACTGGTGGGATAAATAAATGACCATAATCAGTTCAATCGTGGTGCAAGGTTTATTGATAAATGCAAGCCTTTGATTATACTTTTCAGGTTGATCTTGTTCATATTGGATATGCCTTCAATGCAAATAAAATATTATCTTTCTTGGGTTATTCAATACTATTAATAAAAGGAGAAGTTAATGCTAATTATAATTATGAAAGTGAAATATAGTAATAAATAATGTAAAATTAATAATATTATTTAATATTAAATAATAATAATGAGGCATTGAATAATAATAAAAATGGGAATAGTCCATCTCGTGTAGACTTAATAAGAGAATGCTATTATCATTTAATGCATGCAATAAAAGTGCCTTGTTGGTTTTATGTGCCAGTATTATCATTATATGGTGGTGCCTTATGGTAGTAATAATAGTTCTACAGGTTAATAAAAAATAAAATGAGCATAATGACCCTACTAATATTGAGCGGATCATCAACTTTAATATTATTACATATTATATTAAATTTATGTAATAATAAAAGCTATTAATAATATTGATTTTTTTGCTAAAGTAAGCAACATTTACATGGTGTTGTACCCTTCACATAGAGCCACAAGGGCCAAAAGAGTTCAAGTCCATAAAAGCATAAAAAAAAACGAAGCCAAAAAACACACAACAGATCAACAACACACAGACAAACAACAGACCAGCAACAAACTACTTGGCATCTTCCCAGTTCTTAGACAAGAGATGGACAACATCATCTCTGACCCATTCCTGATGGTCTTCAGTCTTTTTCATGTCCATCTCAATCCTTCATAACTATCAACAGGGTACTCGTGACACAGTGAACCAATTTGACCATGAAGCAGGTCAAACCACATCATTTTTTGTCCAATTTCTCCAATCTTTCTTTCAACACACAGAGCTCCTCCCCACCAATAGAAGTGTTGTTGGGAAAAACATTCTCAACATCCAGTGGTTCTAAAGATTGAGAGGTCAAACCCTCCTTCTGAACTTTTCCCAAATCAAGGATAGAGCTAGGACCTCTAGCATGCTCCTCCTCCTCAACCCTGCTATCTTTGTTGTTTGACAACTCCTCTTCTATATCCAAATCTTTAACTTTCCCTTTTTTCCTATTCTTTTCCATCCTACTAGAGCGTCAAATGATGGCATCACAACCAATAACCATCATCTCTACAACTACTATATCCCCCATAGAGTCCTTGCTCACCACATTTTTTCCTTTGCTCGAAGGCTCCTTCAAAATTTTACCTTCCTCCTTGCCTTTCTTTTTTAGGGCGAGCTTGTTGGTAGTCTTGGCAGGGGTTGATTTGAGTTCACACAAACTAGTCGTTGCGCTAGTCTTAACTGCTCCCTCATTTCCTTTAAGCTTTTTAGCATCAGGTTTGGGTTTCAGCAATTCAGTAGGGGCCAGGAGATTTTTCCTAATAGGGCCTTTGGATTCGGCCAGAGATAAGTTGGTCACAGAGGGAAGCTCAATCTCTTCAATGCGTCCAGCCAAGATGGGTTTTGGTGGACACAAAGCAAGATGGAAGTGGTAGAGCCTCAAGATGAAGCCCTGGTGAAGTGGCAGGGGAGGAAGGTCATTAGGATTCAGAGCAATGACTTCCACACATTTTTCAACATAATTTTCAAGGTCCATAAGTAGGAAAAAAGGAAAGCTTAACAATACTTTATGCCTGAAGTGGTTCAACAAAGGGAAATGGTAGAAGTAATAGGTATTGTTCCTACCTTCTAGCGTCACATAATTCATCAAGGCAAGGTACACCAGGTTCCATGGTTGAGGGAGAGCCTCACAGCCAAAACCCAACTAGTTGCACACTAGTGCTTCATTCCCCACAAAAAAATTGTTTATACTTTTATTGTCCTGGGTTTTAGTGTGCTTTAGATGCTTCATACTAGTGCACTGGAGACTCGTCGCCTGCGCCATCACTTCTTCATCCATAGTAAAGGAAATTTCACCCATAGTCACATGATGATCTTTCCATGAGTTCACAAACTGAGCAGACAGAGTAGGGTCATGGCCCACAAGTCTCTCCATAAGAGGAGCAAGACCACACTCGACACAAATGTGCCAAACAAGCATATCCATGCAGAATTCGTTGTAGTTATCTAGATTCGTCTGCACCCTA
Source organism: Sequoia sempervirens (assembly GCA_007258455.2). Lineage (NCBI taxonomy): Eukaryota > Viridiplantae > Streptophyta > Pinopsida > Cupressales > Cupressaceae > Sequoia > Sequoia sempervirens. The sequence goes on from VDFB02251891.1 coordinate 21,138, forward strand.
TCACCTCCCATAATGTCACTCTACACATAGGATAAGCAGGAACTCTAAGAAAAAACAAGGTTAGCAATAATAGAAAGGTGAAAAATCATCCGTACATTAAGGATTTTAAGCCAGAAACGACATTTTTTTATAATCAAGGCTAAGGACAGGTCGCACATATGAGCCAGTAATTTCCAAAAAGCAATCTTAGCAGAATCATAAATGAGGATCTCCACACACAATCGGCTAGGTAGGACGTGAAAGGAAAGGAAGGATTTCCTTCCACATGGACAAAGCACAGAAGTCTAGGCAAGATGGTCATGGGGCCAGAATTAGAAACATCTAAAGGGTTAGCTATTAGGGGTGGGCCAAAAATAGTTAACATAAAAAGGATAGCTAAAGGACGCGGGTCCAAAATAGCAGACAAAAAAAGGCCAATAAGGAGCTTTATCTCATAATTATTAGTCACATCAAAATCAAAATCAAGGAACTTGGAAATACGATAGCTTAACAAGATCCCCAAAAGGAGATTATGTAAGGTACGGTCCAGCTTAGAGTTAATCATCAAGTACTTAATGCAACATTTCATGATTTCCTTTTTCAAATCGGGCTCCATCCCATAATTTGAAATATGCCACTTGTTATGCATCTCATTGGTAAAATTTGTCCACATAGCCCAATAAACAAGCATGTGTACCCTCCATATAAACCAGCCAGGCGCATGTTTAGTTATCATCATGAGTCAAGTATGGGCTTTGTGCCTTCAATATTAAACCCTAGATGTCAGGAGGTAAGTTCCTAAAGCACACCAGCATTTGGCCAATTTCCAGTGTGTGCCAAGATTAGCTAAGGCATCAACCACTTGTTCCCCTCTCGGTAAATATGGTTGGAAACTTTTAATTTTAATTTTGACACAAAGAGTCTAATGTGAAGAAGAATGTATTTAGTACTCCACCCTATTAATCTATCAAAGTTAACAACATCAATAATAGACTTAGAGTCTCCTTCAATATGTAGGTTCTCAATCCCCATGGAGATAGACAACTGTAAGCTCTTCAACAACACTCTAGCTTCTGCAATCATAGAAGAATGAACAACAATCCCCCCAATGTAACTGACCACAAGATTTCCTTTGTAATCCTTGATCACACCTCCTCTACTTGATCTTCCCAGGTTTCCCTTAGCAGCCCCATCAAAATTTAGTTTATACTAGCCCCTCTCAAGGGGTTTCCAAATAGTGGCACTCTGAGCTAGGGACCTGGAGTTGTCATAAGAGTTGGCATCTAGGTTCTGGTGCCCAACTTTTTTCATGCTTATTTCCACCTCAGTTAGACCTTTGTTTGGGGTTTTCCCTTTGAAAAGTGAGGTGTTTTGCGCAATGAGTCGAGACCCAATACCAAACACCTCTTTCAGATCCATTTCAATGTTCTTGAAGATCCTATTGTTCCTTTCTTTCCATAAACACCAACATATAATGGGAGGGACCTAGTTCCAAATTTCACTAGTTAAAAGGGTGGGTAAAGGGTCCAGACTAGCTCGATATAAAGGAAATTATGTCCTTACACATAATCCATTGGATCCCCAATCTTCTTAAAGCTAGCTCCCACACCTCCACAACAAACAGACAGTGTAACAATAAGTGATTCACTGATTCTTCATTGCATTTACATAAAAAGCATCTGTTGGGGATCTAGAATCCCTTTTTCTTAGATTGTCCTGAGTAAGAATCCTATTATGGTAGGCAGTCCACCAAAAGAAGTTAACATGTGACAATTCCAAACCTTCTTCCATAGATCAATGACAATACCTTGGTCATTCAATAGATTGTACATTGATTTAATTGAAAGATCGCCCTGATTATCATGAATCCAAAAAAATTCATCCCCTTGCAAGAAGAAGGAATCCTAGTGAGGGAGAGCTTTTCCTGTAGGGTCTTGGCAAGGAGATGAAGATTAGGGGAAAAATGGAAACAAAGGCTTAAGTCATTCCATTTTCTACCACCCTGAGGCCCTAGGAGGTAATCACTAATATAAATACCAAACAATTGTTGAGCCAAACCCATAAGATTCCTAAATTCAAATTTTTCTAGGGGAGTGTCAATTAACCAAGTGCCCTCCCAGAATTTGATTTTATTACCATTACCAATCTTCCATTTGATCCCATTTCTCAAAAGATCTTGCAAACTGCATATACACTTCCAAACCAGGGATCCCGCAGGGTGAGCTTCCGATAGGCAGTCAATCAAAGGTTAGTTTTGTAGGTACTTAGTATTCATGATCTTACACCAATCCTTACTATCCCTTAGATGGTCCCAACCCACTTTGGCCATAAGATCTTTATTGGTATTAGAAATATTCCTAATCCCAAGCCCACCACAACTTTTAGGTTGGCAAACCTTGTCCCATTTAACTAGGGCAAATTTATTTTTTTTCCTCGGTCCCCAACTAGAGGAAAGTCCTTTTAATTTTCTCAAAATTTTCAGCAATATATCTAGGCATCTTGAAAATGGATAGAAATAGACAGGGATACCTTGAAGAACAGTAGAAAGAAGCTGCAACTTACCAGCATGGCTAAGTAAGGAGTCTTTCCACCCAGCCAACTTTCTTTGGATCTTGTCCAATAAAGAATTCCAAAAATCAGGAGTAACTTCCTTGAAAGTAAGGGGTAACCCAAGGTAAACCGAAGGAAGTGTACCACTCAAACAACGCAGAAAAAAAGTCACCCAAGTTTGCAAGTTAGGAGTGTTGTTAAAGAAGTAAATCGCACTTTTATTGTAGTTAATGCATTGTCCAGAACAAGCAACATAGTTGTTAAGACACTTTTTCCATTTCCTGGCTTCAATCATAGAGGCTTTTCCAAAGAGAAAGGTATCATAAAAAAAAATTTGGATCACAGTCGACGCTAGGGAATAAGTTGCCTTAATCCCCTTAATGGACTCTTCTAACAGCATATTAGAGAAATTTCTGCTCAAGACATCCGCCACCATGATAAACAGATAAGGAGAAAGGGGGTCTCCCTGTCTGATACCTCTCCCAGCTTGAAAAAACCCAAAGTTAGACCCATTAACCAAAATAGAGTACTTGACCATCATAATACATTCCATTATTATATTGATCACCAATTGCATAGTAATATAGAGATGAATTTAAATATTGATATTATGAACTTATAATAAAATCAATATTAAATTAACATTATGGTATAATAAAAATAATATTGATATTATTATCAAGGGAAAGAGATGGATTTAAATATTAATATTATAAACTTGTAATAAAATCAATATTAAATTAATGTTATGGTATAATAAAAATAATATTGATATTATTATCAAGGGAACAAAATAGATTTAAAAATAAATATCATGAACTTATAATAAAATCAATATCAAATTAATGTTATGGTATAATAAAAATAATATTGATATCATTATCAAGGGAAAACATTAATACCAAGACTATCTTCTAATGATTATTATGGTTTAACATGAAAATCTCTGTCACATTATTAACATTGGTATTATGTTTAGTTCATTAACAAAGTATATAGTGTCAGTAGCATTATTATTATAGTTTTGGTATTTTACCAATATTAGTTTTGAGTTGGAACCCAATGGCAATAAATGTATTGTTAATGCCTCTTGTCGATACATTATGAATGATTAACAATTATAACACTAACCTTGTAAGCAAGATGCTAAATGCCAATTAGTAAACTTTTTTCAACCCAAGCAAAATCTATTAATCAACTATTGGAACCTTGTAACCCTTGATCTTGGAGCCATCCCCATGCTCGTTTAAAGGGTGCACATGATGGACTTCGTGCACTCGAATTCATTTTCCTTCCACACTCCCCACTCTTGAGTGATGTGTCGATGGTGGATTTGCATGAGAAACTTCACCTGATGCATATAGTTGTTACCATGCACATGCATGATTAACCATTGTTATTGTTTTTATAGCTTTATTAAAAAAAATGATGGTTGTGTTTTCTCCCATCGTGAAAAATTTGGGGCATTATAGGAAGGGGGATTTGTTTTAGTACTTTTTTTTCACTCATAGGAGTGAATGGTTATGAGTAACCAAGGGTGTGAGTACCCTATTTATTTATAAACTTGATTGTATGGGTGTGAAGAAGGTTTATGAGGAGTTGTTAGTTTGAACTTGAAGAGTTTGGAGAACATGTTTTTTTATTTTATAGCCCTAGTATTGTGATCCTCTTGTCTCTCCCTCTTTGAACCATGAGATGGTTGTTGTGTTTGTATTATTTCCTTGTTTCAATGTGTGCGTATGTATTTTTGTATGTGTCTTATGTATTTTTCACTCCCTTGTTTTGGGTCTACATGAGTGTTTCTTGGTCTCCATGGTTGTCTCCTAGCTTGGGAGTGGTTTAATATAAACCTAGGCTGGGAGGTGAGCTTTACAAAGGCTTTGAAAGGGTTTTTCTATTTTATGTGTAGGTTGGACTCTTGAAAAAATTGTAGGGTTTAAGGATTAACCAGACCATTATGGAGAGAAGATGTGTTTTGATTAAATGGGAAATATAGGTTTTGAGGGGACCCAAAACCCTTTACATCAAGTTGCATCAAAATGTTGTTGAGAAAAGAAAATAACAGTGAAAGAACAAGTAGAAACCAACAGCCAAAAAATAGCCAACCAACAACAACAAAACAACAAAGTAAAATCAAACAAAACACAAGAGAACTACTTCAAAAAATTTAGAGTATTGGCCACCTCAATCTCCTGATTGTAGTGCAATTTAACCTTTTTCATCAATTCCTATTTTTCTTCTTCAAACTACCCCTCATCCTTGTGCAGGGACCTTTATCCTCCTCTTTGGCACTCTTCTTACCCTTCCCCTTGGTAGTTTGATCCTTCTCATACAACTCAACAAAGTAGATTTGATCCTCTCAAAGTTGACTGATTTTACCTAGAAGTACCTTGAGAGAATCGACACTGTTTTTTATTGACATATGGCTAATTTGCAAGAGTTTCTTGATATCCTCATCAATTTCCTTGATCTTTCCCTCCAACTTACTAAGGTGGCTTTCACAATTAGCTTTGAAATCGTGAAAAGAGCATTCCAGATCCACCATCCTTTGAATATGAGCAAACCTAAGGATGACCCTTTTGGCTAAATTAGAATACAAATAAGCTACATCTTTATAAATGCCAAATAAATTTTGTTTAAACAAGTTATTTTATTATGTTTTTTTGGATTTGTAACGCCCCCGCCACGAACCCTAGAGGACAACACTCTAGCAACTGAAAACGAAACAATTTTTTTAATTAAATGTAATGTTACAAGGTTGTAAATAATATAAACTTACATACTATCCTATGTCCTCTAAGGTTCATGACTGCATTGCGTAGTTCCCATTATCTAAATTAACAAAAACCATAAAACTTTTTAATAACCAAATTCTAACATCAATTAAGAATCACATCTACTCATTACATATAATCAAGTGATTTGTGAGATACAACCATAATATAAACATAAAATATTAATTGATTACATCCATTCCACTTAACATGTACAATATCATTGAATACATAATTCATCACATAATAGAGTTACATCAGTTTCATCTTTACAATTACATTTTGTGCAATAATGCCTCCTCATTACATGTGAGGAGTGTTCAACAACATGATTCATGATACTTTAATTGAGATATAGTACAAATACAAATACAAATACAAGGATCACAAATCCCAAGACCAGATATAATGCAGAAGTCCTCGGATCAAGTGAAGTCACCATGACACATACAAGAGAAGGAAACCCAATGGAGAACGAAACACATTCCACCCAACCGTGTGGACACAAAGGTCCACCCCCCATGCTAGGAGGTAGCAAAGGGTCCCACCATCACTATCAAATAAAGACAAAAAACTACACAAGGCTAATGAGACAACAATGCTCAAGAGAATACCATATCAAACATTTGTGACACCACTTCTAGAGGTGTTAGAGTAATTGGTTATTTACTTGATTAATTAAATAATATTTGGTTAATTAATTAAGTTCCCTTTTATCTCTTTTACACTTAAGCTAACTTTAGGTGCATAATAATTAATTATTTTATTAATTATTAATGTGCAAGCCTAGGGTTTTCCTTTTTAGGTTTTTTACCTATATGAGGTTGTAATCTTTTCTTTTGTAAATTAATTCTTTTACACATTGGCAATATTGAGCTCCATATCTTTGAGCAGTTTTTTGTTGTGTTGTTTCTCTTTGCTTCTCCCTATAACAGGTGTTTTAGCTTGCAGAGATCTTTGAGCTCCTTCATGGTATCAGAGCTTTCAGGTCTGCAGCTCCCTATTCTTGTTTTGAGATTTTGCATTAGAAACTGGGGTTCAAAAAAACTAGGCAAATAAAAAAACAAAGGGTTCTTAAAATTTTTGAATTTTTTTTTATTTCTGGCTTTGCACCCATGGTAAGGCAATGATGCCCCATGTGCATCGGAGGCATTTTTCTTTGAGTTGTTTTACCGGTACATAAGGTACCGCAGTTCGCAGTATTGTGAGGCGAAAATTACCGCATCCGGCCTACCTTCGGGATTGCTCACGGTCCCTCCTCGTTCAAAATCCACCGCACTCCAATGCTGCCCATTACCGCCGCCGCTAGGTTTCTTCGACCCCATCCCTGCCGCCGCCTCCGCCGCCGCCACCATCGGGTTGAGCTCGCTGGCCAGCCCCGCCCCCACGCCAGCCTGCCCGCCCACTGGTTTCGGCCTCGACTGCTCGAGTTCTGCCACGCCTCACCTAGCTTCGTCGCCACTCGCCAATCTCCTAGCCTCTGTGATTGCCGTGAGCCCACTCGCTAAGCTTCTTGCCTGGGCCGAGCCCCAACTCGCTAGCCCGCCGAGTCTCCCCTCACCAAGGCCCAGCTACTACATTGGTGACCAAGGGCTTCATCCTCCACTACCAGCCCTCGTCACTTCAAAGGAACTAGGGCTTTTTTTAGCCCCTAGGGCTTAAAGGAGTGCGGTGGTAATTGTATTCTTCGTGAGGCTCACGAATAGGGTCACAATCACATACGATCTACGCTTTTTCAAACGAGATACTGTTAGAAGCTAATTCCATGCTGGACATCATGGTACTAGTAATTTTTTCTAGATTTTTTTTTTTAATGTATTTTTTCCATTCAAAGTTGGGTCTTCTTTCTACACTTTTGGGGCCATAAAAGGTGTAAACAGACTCTGTTTTTCAAAAATGAATAGGTGTTGGAAAGCTCTCAACCTGCTCTATTTAGATATGTGATATTTTTTCTCAGAATTTTCTTCAGGTACACAAGAATTTGTTTTGAATACTTTTTTGCTTATGCATTGCTTCCTCTTTCTCAGTTTGTACTAGGGTTTGGGTTTATCTCTTGTGGGGGGTTTTTTTTTCTCGCTTTCTATCATTTATATTAGAAAAAGAACACCAACCTTTCAAAACAATTAAACCCTTCTACATCTTCTGTCTATTCTAAAGATCACATAATAATAAAAAACACAAAGTAGGTATAGGTGCAGGGTTTCATGGCAGACTCCTCAGTTGAGTTACTCACATCACACAACTATCACACTTGGAAGTCTCGCATGATGAGGCTTCTCAAGTCACGAGGGTTGTGGTCTTGTCTAGATGAGGTTCAGCCTCAGTTGCAGCGTCTTTTTGAGATTCTTCAGCACAGGAACAAGATGGATGAAGCTATGGGTTTGCTATCCTTGCACGTTTCAGACAGTCTTCTATTTCACCTTGATGCTTTGCTCACTCCTCGAGCCATTTGGTTGAAGTTTGAGACACTTTTTGGGACCATTAATGAGTTTTGAGCATTACAGATTGAGGCAGAGCTAACTTCACTGTTACCTGAATCATTTCCCACTATTGAGGATTTTTTGACCAAGTTCAAAACTATCCGCACTATTTTACAGGGTTGTGGCAAGAATAAGTCAGACACAGAGTGCATTTACTTGATCCTTTCGAAGCTTTGTGGTCCATTTTAGATATTTGCTTCTTCATTCTATTCCACCATGGATGGCCTGGGTGCTCGTTTTACCATGCCTACCTTTGATGTGTTTTGTGAGCGTTTGTCTCGTGAGCAGTCACACCTTTCTCAGATAGATATGCTCTCAGGATCAAAGAACAAAGCATTGGTTGCTCAGTCATCTAAGGAGAAACAGAAGTAGAAATCGAAGCCCAAGAAAGATTATGTAGGCAGTGAGCATTCCTCCAAACCACCTCCTAAGTTTGATTCCAAACCACCACTTAATCCGAAATAGGGGAAATCTTCGAAGTCTAGTGAGACTTCCTCCAAGACTAAGAAGAAATTAGGAGACACTTGCAGCTTCTGTGGCAAGGAACAACATCCAGTTTCTAGGTGTTGCAAACGATTAGAGGCTTTAGAGGCAGCCATGCAGCAGCATCATATCTCCTCACCTCAATCGTCTTCTCCTTCCACAAGGAAAGGCCATGCTCTCACTGGTCGAGCATCGACCTATGGGTCCACTTGGATTTTAGATTCTAGTGCTTCTCACCATATGACTCACACTCAGTAGTTGGTCACTTCTCTTGCCTCTGGTGGTACTTCACAGATTGCAGTGGGTGACTCTACACAGCTTTCAGTCTTGGGTTCAGGTTCTGTCTCTTTGGATGGGGGTACTCTACAGGATGTTCTGGTTGTTCCTGACATCTCGACAAACCTCCTGTCCATTTATCAGATTTTCCATTCTGGCTCTGGTAAGACAGTTGAGTTCTCACCACTTGATGTGGTTATTCGAGACCTCCATGACTCTGATTTGGTTGTGGCTACTGGAAGTGTTGATACTGCATCTCATCTTTACAGATTTGATGGATTTGAGCCTTCTGAGGGTACAGGTTCATCTCTTATAGCACATGCAGATTCAATGAGTAAGCTTTGGCATGAGCATTTGGGCCATGTCAATTATAGATATCTTCAGCAGATGAGTACACAGGCACTTGTTCTTGGTCTTCCATAGATTTCCTGCACATATGGTGTTTGTCATGGTTGTGTGCTTGGCAAGCATCACAAGGATCCCTTTCCGAAGGGAAGAGCCACTCGTGCTTTGGCACCCTTGGAGCTGATTCATAGTGACCTTATGTCATTTCCCACTCCTTTTTCTGGGGCCAAGTATGTACTCACATTCATTGATGACTTCTCCAGATGCACATGGGTGTACTTTCTTAAGTACAAGTCTGATGTCTTTGATTCCTTTCGAATCTTCAAGACATTTGTAGAGAAGCAGTTTGGCCTTTCTATTCGACAGATACGTACAGATAATGGGGGGGAGTATGTGAATCAGCCTTTCAGAGATTTTTGCACTGAGCATGGTTTGCAGCATCAGCTTACTGTTCCCTACACCCCTCAGCAGAATGGTCTCGTTGAGAGAAAGAACAGGACTTTACGGGAGATGGTGAATTGTATGATTTAGTCCAGGTCCATGGATCCATCCTTTTGGGCTGAGGCAGTTAATTGTGCCAACTATATTCAGAATTGGATGCCTCACAAGGCGATTCGACATATGACTCCTGAGGAGGCTTAGTCTCATGACAAGCCTGATGTTTCATCATTTTGAGTATTTGGTAGTGAGGCATGGGCATTTATTCCTGATGCTCAGAGGAGAGCCATGGAGCGGAAGAGTCGACCCCTCATTTTTGTCGGCTACTGTGAGGATGTTAAGGCATACAGGTTGTTTGATCCTAATTCCAGAGAGGTCCTGTTTCGACGGGATGTCCAGTTTGATGAGCGCCTTCCCACAGTGGATACCTTGTCTCCAGTGTCTACTTCACTACCTACTCCTCCCACTGCAGCTCTTCAAGATTATGTTGAGCATGATTCTGATGAGTATGTTGATGATCCCCCATCTCCACCTCCACTTGCTCCACCTCAGATGCCCAAATGGGCTCGCTTTACTATTGAGGCAGCAGGATCTATGGCAGGTGATCCTTCAGCACTCGTCGCACCCGTTCTCATAATGCGGGTTCTAGTCTTTTGAGTCATGCTCTTTTAGAGGATCCTCAGAAGTTTTCAGAGGTGACAGGTCACCCTGAGTGGGATAGTGCTATGGAGGAGGAGTATTCTTCTTTGATGAGGAATAGTACTTGGGATCTCTGTCCTCTTCCTAAGGGCAAAAAGATGGTTCGGTGCAGATGGTTGTATCGCACCAAGTATGTTGCTGATGGTTCTATTGATAAGTACAAAGCACATCTTGTTGCGAAGGGTTTCTCACAGGTTGAGGGTATTGATTACTCTGAGACATTTTCCCCTGTCGCCAAGATGAATTCTATTCACTTTGTACTATCACTTGCAGCTTCTAGGGGATGGCCCATTTTTTAGATGGATGTGAAGAGTGTGTTCTTGCATGGTGACCTACAAGAGGAGATCTATATGGAGCAGCCTCAGGGATTTGTGCAGGATGCTTCTTTGGTTTGCAGACTTCGGCGTTCATTATATGGTCTCAAACAGGCCCCTCAGCTTGGTATGAGAAGATGGACTCTTTTTGCTCTCCACTGGTTTCACACACTGTCATTTTGATCCCACAGTCTATATTCAGAATCTTGAGGGTGAGATCCTGATTCTTGTGCTATATGTTGATGATCTCCTCATCACAGGTAGCTCATCCTCTATGATTCAGCATGCTCAGCGAGCTTTGATGGAGTAGTTTGAGATGACAGATCTCGGTCTTCTACACTATTTTCTTGGTCTTTAGGTGATTTAGTCTTCTGATGGGATATCCATTCACCAAAAAAAGTATGCTCTTGATATGCTTCAATGCTTTGGCATGCTTGATTACAATCCTGCCCCCACACCTTTTTAGTCAGGGGTTGTTTTGACTACTTCTTGCCCCACTCCTTCCATAGATTCTACACTTTACAGGCAATTGGTTGGTAGTTTGTTGTACCTGACTCACACTCATCCTGATCTTTCCTTTACGGTTGGCCTTGTCTCTTGATTCTCCCATGATCCTCATGAGATTCACTGGCAAGCTTCCAAATGTATTTTGAGGTACATTTAGGGCACCCTTTCTTATGGCATTCACTACACATCATGGGATCCTCACATTGTTGGCTACACTGACTCAGATTGGGCTGGTGATGTCAATGATCAAAAGTCTACTTCTGGCTTTATTTTCTGTCTTAGCTCTGGTCCTATCACATGGTCTTGCAAGAAGCATACTACTCATGCATTATCCTCTATAGAGGCTGAGTACCGAGTTGTTGTGCTCGCTAGTCAGGAGATTTTATGGCTTTGACAGTTGATGACTGAGTTTGGTTTTCCCCCTGATAGTCCCACTATTCTTTGGTGTGACAATCAGAGTGCTATACACATTTCTCGCAACCCGATGGAGCATCAGAGGATGAGGTACATTGAGCTTCATATGCATTTCATTAGACAGTTGATTCAGGATGGTTCTCTCATCTTGGAGTATATTCCCACTGCCGAGCAGGTTGTTGACATCTTCATGAAGCCTTTTGCCTCACCGCGCTATCTTCAGTTGCGCTCTATGCTTGGGGTGAAGGAAGTTGTCCTTGGGGGGTCTTTATGAGGCCTTCCTTCCTTCATGTTTCTTTCAGCATGTTCTTCTATCTCTTTTTGGAGAGGAGTTTTTTCCCACTAGGTTTTCTCCTTTTTTCTTTGTTTCATAGAGATTTCCTTGTACTTGGGTACCTGATCTGGCCTTGTTGTTGGGACCCATTGTTCTTTTCTTTCAGTAGCTTCTTCTAGGTTTTAGCTTCTCCCTAAGTCTAGCTTAAGGGGGGGTGTTAGAGTAATTGGTTATTTACTTGATTAATTAAACAATATTTGGTTAATTAATTAAGTTCCCTTTTATCTCTTTTACACTTAAGCTAACTTTAGGTGCATAATAATTAATTATTTTATTAATTATTAATGTGCAAGCCTAGGTTTTTCCTTTTTAGTCTTTTTACCTATATAAGGTTGTAATCTTTTCTTTTGTAAATTAATTCTTTTACACATTGGCAATATTGAGCTCCATATCTTTGAGCTATTTTTTGTTGTGTTGTTTCTCTTTGCTTCTCCCTATAACAGGTGTTTTAGCTTGCAGAGATCTTTGAGCTCCTTCAAGAGGCACATAAAAAATTAAGGAGAAACAAGAGACAAGGAATACAAGGTTGTCGTAGGAGGAGTGTCATCACATAGATTGTCATGGGTTATCCAGGTAAATCTTCCTAGGCCCTGGCCCACATCTTGGGTTATCCTAGTAGCCTCTACCGATCTTTGACACCTCATGCATTCTATGTGGAATCAACATACCTCTTGTGGAGATGAGGTAGTTGATTTTCCATTCCACGCCTTCTCAACTCATCTCAAGCCTATACAATTGTTTGAGCCCTGAGTGAGACATTCACTTATCTTGTTAAATTTTATTGCTACCTGATCCCCCTAGTTTATTTTAGGTTATCACTTGTTTACAAAACTTCCACATGGGCTATCCTAGCGCCACTTTGTGCACCGTCCCCCATTGGAAGCCACTCCCCTACTGACAACAAAAAACCACTGAAATAGAAAATAAATCCACTTGCACAACTCAAAACTCAAAGCAAGTCACATGGAAAGGCATTAACCTTCCCGCTCACAAGTTTCAAATTCTAACCACAAGGTGAATATATTGTGCAAGGTAAACAACCATCATAAACATAATCAAAATAAATTATCTCCAATATCAAGTTAAACAAAGTCCATGTCAAGGAACACATCACCCTAGTCTCTGGAAGACTCTAAAAGGTCATTACTAGGAAAGAATTGTACATAAATCAATACCCATAATCATTTCTAAATCCTAAGCCAAACACTTTTCGAATTAACAATTCAAATCATAAGAGTACATGGAACTAAATTATACTATAAGATATCCATTCATGCTTATCACTTACTAATCAAACTTCAAAGTAATTTCTCATATTATGCATTCCCATAGTGTATCTCATTGAAGTTTTATTAGACTTTTCTAAACACAATTTCCTTAATTTACACCTTAAATAAAAATACATAGATATCAAAAATAATTTAATACTAAATATAATACAAATGTATGAATGCATATATATATATATACATCTATATACATATATATACATACATATATATATTGCTATCACCTTATACATATGTATATATATATATATGTACATTTATTAAAATCAAAATTCACAGAGTGCAGAAGTGAACCAAATACTATAGTATTCTAATCACCAAGAATGGCCGACAATAAGCATACACACATACCATATATATATATAAATGCGTATGTGAAGATATATATAAAAAAAACTCAGCAAACTACCACGACAAACATGCATAGACCGTTTCTTTTATAGAGGAAGATTAGGGTGCATTACACGCCAATCACCATGCAATTATCACAGTCTACCAAACAAGATTTCGCCTTAAGCAATTCTAATCTCATTACCAAATAAAACCTTCAATACAAAATAATTTCAAATGTAGGGATGATATAAATTATGAATAGAAGCTTTTACCATACAACAAATTCGTCGGCCTAAGAAATAGCAAGAACTTGATGACTAACAACTACTAACATTAACTTGATTTAACTTGAGTGTATTCGGATAATGAGAATGCAACTAGAGGTGTACAATAGAAGTTTGGCTAACTACAAAAACCCTCTGTGCTAAAGCGTTAAGGCTTAGTTTAAGTGAATTTCCTTTGAGATTAACGTTTGTAATACAAAGATTCAAGAAAGGATTATGTAGAGCAAGGCGACAACTTGCAAGTCAAAAAAGGATTGCTACAGGATAAAGATTGTAGTGTTTCCAAAAGAAGATAAGGCCACAGTGGGTGGAAACAAATGCCAGATAAAAATACATTGAATGGTACAAGCACAACAAAAGTTTAGAACTATTTCAGGTTAAAACCAACGCCCATCTCAAATGTGAGTACATATGTATGCTCCAGTGTTCAAAGAATTCAATCCAGATGGAATATGGTTTGGAGAAAAGAAGAGACTTGAAATATTTACAAGGGATAACTCCAATATAAAGAGGAATTTTGAATACGATTCAACTAAAGTCCAATAATTGAATTATATTGAAATAATAGGGCATGGAAGTTAAGAATTCAGAATATTGCAACAACAATCTAAAGAATGGCCAGAAAATCTATATAAAGATTGAAAGCACTACAAGTAGCATAGTTTTGGCCTATTACCACTTGGTTTCCTAAAGATTTTCTTCTGATATGTATTATCTTGTAATAATTATGACTCCAAACATGTTTCAAATACATGTAAAACTAAATTACAGAGGAATACAATTCTTGATTGCCACAAATTTTCTTTTAATTCAGAATTAAATAATCAAGTATCAACGAATATCAACAGGAACAGAGTATAACAGAAGAAAATGGTGGAACTTGGAATGATTTGCATAGTTGAACTATAATATGGTTGCTGGATTCAAAACCCAAGCTGCAACTCCAGCTTCTTCCAAATTTTCACTCTGCAATCTTAGCTATCTCCAAGCACTTTGAATTCCACTACCACTGTAAAACCCCCAATTCCCAAAAAAATTCAAAACTTTTTCCAGAACTAGTTTTCAAGAAACCCCCAAAAGATATTCATGGCAAGCATTCAAGAATCATTTTTTCCTCTGAGAAAAATAATCCAATTGCCCCTGTGTAGTTAACTCCACTTCTCTTTTTATTTATTATTTTTCTGTAACTACATTCCACTCCTCAACTAATCTAATTTCTTTCTTTTCAAATTTTATTTAATTTATCTTTCTTTTAACTTTTAACCCTTTCTCAAATTTACATACAATGGTCAAATAATCAACCCATTAATTTATTATTTTAATTTCTCATAAAGTTTGACAGAATAGTAATATTTATATTACTTAATTATTTCATTTTAAACATTAAATCTCAATTCATTAAAATTAAATAAATACTTTCAAAACATTTGTTTCAATTTTATTCTTCTAATTTAATAAGACTTTTATTTCTTTAGCCAAAGCCTTTAATTTTGACAATTTAAGTTTAATGAAATAATCAAACAAAACACAAGTCACAAGCATGACTCAATGATCAATCAAACAATTATCAACTGAAAGAAAAATGAGAGAAAATGTCAACAATGGAGACAAACCAACACAACTGACTTACAGACGGGATGTGACAACAGGCATTCATCCTCGACGAGGACGATGGCTCGATGTGGGGGACCCAGTGCTACCTCTGAAACAACTCCATTGGGATTTTGGCATGCTCAAACCTAATAATTAGGTGGATTTGATGCCTTGTACCTACAACTTGCAACAAAATATAGGGTCGAATATGTGCATAATAAAACAGCCAGTCACATCGTGAAGGGAAAATCATAGCATCACATGGCACTCACAAGTGAGTGATGCAACCCTGTTTCCCTTCACCCATACATAATAATTGATATCAAAACATGATCATGCATATATCCAACAAACACATAACATCATATCCATGATAACTCACATAAACAATTAACTAATTCTACTAACCATGATATAAGTAAGAAACATCAGATATCATAATGTCATCAAACATCATCAAACTAAGAATCATAGTGTCATCAATAGTATCATAAAGTATAGAAAACAATATCATAGAGTCCAATAAATAGTATCATGAATTCCAACAAACAACATCATAAATTCTAGGTACAATCCACGTAGTTGTCCAAACAAAGGCAAACTAAGGGGGCATTACAGGATCCCCTTCCTCCAACTAGACCTCTCTTGATTTGGCTCTCTAAAATTCTTCCTCTCTTGCTATAACTTCTATGAGTTATGTGACCAATGTTTTTTCTTTTATGTAGTTTGCCCAATATATATACCATTACAGATAATTTTCTCATTCAAGTCTTCTAGTTCCTTTTCAATCCTTTCTTTCTTTGTAAATATTCTCCCAAAAGAGTGCTTGTTCCAATCCTTTAATTTGTCCTTTATATGTTACATATTACACATTAATTTGTAACTTTTTGTATCATTTCTCTTAGATGCATTTCTCCATCAATTCTCCATCAATGGAACCAAATCCGACACTATTAGCCACATCTTCTCAAATTTGAACAGACTCCTCAATGGCCCAACATCTGAACTGATTCTTAACTCCATCAAGTAGTGGTCTGAGCTCTATATTGGAAGAATGCTTGCAAATAAAGCAACAAATATTGGAAGCCAGGGGTCATTGTAGAAGAACCTTTCTAATTTTTTCATGATGTTATTAAACCCCATGCGACAGTTAGTCTAAGTATAGGATCCATTTTTATTGGAAATTCATTTAGTCCTATGGATTCGACGAAATTGCGGAAGCCTTTCATCACCTGAGTTTCATTTCTAATTTTGGCACTCTTTTCTTCTAACCTTAGGATGGTGTTAAAATCTCTTCCAATTATTAAATTCTCATTTTGGTTATTTTCCATGATTGATTGTAGATTCCCCCACAACCGTAACTTCTCTTGATTCTTTACTGGCCCATATACATTGAGTAAAAGAAATTTTAGATTAGCTTTCAGACAACGTAACTGGAGAAGCATCCAGTTAGTATCCCCCTTTTGTTGTTTAATGTTTTCTTCATTATGACTTCATTCTACATTAAGCCCACTCATGGCACCCATCGCCTCAACAAAGAGTGTCCCCCAACATGTGTCTGAGGTGGCAAAAAGTTGTATGTCTTTTGCCCCTAGTTTAGTCTCATGTATGATTACTAGTTTTGCCGCTTTGTACTCTATTTGGTGCTTGACTAAGTGCCTCTTGTTAGATGCATTTAATCCCCTAACATTCCATGTGTCAATCTTCATGGCTTCCTAAGGGAGGGGCTTCCTCCCTTACTACTCATCATGAATTCTTTGATGCCTATAATGCCCTTCTCTTTGGCCATTTCCTCTCTTATTTGTTTATGCGATTTTTTGTTTTACCTTTTTTCCACCCTAATGTTACAATTCAAAATACAAGAGGTATACTAGGAGGTGTCCCTTGGGTCTTTGATCCCTAGTTCTTCAAAATCAACTTCCTCATCTAGGTTAGGATCATTATCTAGATCTGGTGATTCTTAAACAACTGCTTTCACCTTGTCTAGGAACATTTCATGTGTGAGGGTTCCCTTGTCCTTCACAATTTTTCTTGGGGGGCCATGTATTGCTTCTTTGCCTTACTATTTCCAATCTTTCCATAATGGATCCTTTGTGCTATTGTGCACCTCTTGGAACAATGGAACCTCCACCACTTGAGTAGTTATTTCTTCCTATGTCTGATTTGAAGAGGATAGGCCAATGCTAGATTCAAGAAATCTTTCCTCATTCCATGAATTCTACTTCCTCAGATCTATATCACTTGAATGCTTTTTTTGGTTTCTCTTAAGGAAATTTGTCATGTCATGGCTCTTCGTGTTGCAATTTAGGTAGTAAGCCTTTTTTTATTCAAATTCTAACATTTGCATCTAGTCACCATGATTGAATTTGAGGATGATATCCAAAGGGATTGGCTTGATTGTTGCTATTTTTATATGCAAATACAAATAAGATTTATTTTCTAGAGGGTCAAAATCTATGTCAATTAGAGTTCTCAAGGATCTTTCAATATTTTCTAGGCATTCTTCATACCATAATTCAAGTGGGAGGTTATACAACCTAATCCAAACTGGTTCTTTATAGGGGTCGTAATCTCTCGAGTTGAATCTTGGAGTCCACTAATGCATAAATAGAGGGTAGTTGTTAATCTTCCATAAGCCCCCTTGTAGGAATTTTTCACAATCTTCTTTCAATAAGAAAGTTGTTATAAAAAACCCATTCGAGAAGAATTTGACCACATGTTGGGCCCCTTCCATTTTTTTCGTCCATTAGGAAATTTGATCCCTACTTAGGCTTATTTCAATCAGCCTACAAATGATGGTCGAATTCAATAAAAGATCATAGTCTTTCACCGTTTCTTCAAAGATGTTGATTACAGAAGCCCTATTCCAATTGTCATTGTCATCACCACTTTGTTCTTTCAAATTGTGACTTTCTTGTGAATTATTCACCTATAGGAAATTCATGAGGTGACTTCTACTTTGTCATTTTCTTATGTCTAACTAAATATTAACAAGAATTATTTTTTTGCGGTTGCAACCTATCATGGTCTCAAATTGGCTCAAACCAAAGGATATAGAAAACTTTGGCTAGAGGGGGATTCTTTGAATATCATAAATAATTTGAAAATTTGCACTCGTCCCTCTTGGACTATTTAATCCTTGAGATATTTTGAAATCTTTTGATGAGTTTTATATTTCACATATCTTAAGAGAAGCTAATGGGCTAGCAGATATTTTCACTAACATTAGTGTTAAAGATTTTAGGGATTGGGGTTTGAATGGCCCTCTTCCTATAGAGGCTATTGCTACTATGAATAATGAGTGTTGATTTCAATTGGATTAATGTCTCATTATGGTTGGTGGCGTGCATTCCCTTCATCACGTGGTAGATTGTTATGAGAAAGTATGGTGTGCAAGATTTGAATCAAGCGATTTGTATGAGAGCAGGGTGTCATAGGAAACAAAAAAAATTGGTCTTTATTATCCTTTGTCCCAAATCTAGCCTCACACAAATTCTGGGTAGTTTTGGCATTTTTTTCTAGAGCCTTCTCTATTCTGTGTTTGGTGTATGTAAGCTAGTTTCTATTGCTAATTGTGGCGAGATGGGTAATGATTGAAATCATGTCGAACCCAAATCTTGTGATGTTGCGAGGGAAAGGAAGGAGGTTTGGTAGGTGTCGTTGAAGGGTGGGTTAACACCCTATTTGGAGAAACCTCATGGCAATAATCCCCAAGTAACGAACCTTTTTGTTAAAGGATGGAATGATAGAGTGCTTAAGCTTTATGGGACTGAGTTTGACATCAATGAATAATTCATTGCTGGTATTACTGGCCTAGCTATGACGGCATGAAAGTCTTTAGGGACAAAAAGGAGGCGCAGACTGTAATGAATTTTTTTCAAAGATAATGAAGAGAAAGATTTAAAGATTGCTAAGAGTGGTGAATATCAACGAAGTTCCCTTAAGGCTTTATGGGGGGATGTAGTAGAGGAATTAATGCGCTACATTACCCTAGAAGGTTATTTTTCGGCAGTGAATGCATATCATTTCATTTTGCTTAACCACTTCTAACATAAGAAGAGGGCTTCTTTCCCATTTTATCTTCTTATGTCTCTTGACTTGGGTATCAAGGATCACAAGAAGAACTCAAAAAATCTCGTATTGCATGTTGGGTTAATTCTCCTTATCTTTGATTATGCAAAGACTTTTGAGGTTCCCAAACCTATGGTTACCCCAAAGGGAAAACAACCCAAACCTGCTGAAGGGTATGATACAACCTTTGAAGATGAACCAATCAGCAAAAAGGTCAAGAAAACAAAATTGATTTCAGAAAAAGAGGATGAGTTGGAGGAGGATGTGGAATTTGTTCCTAATTCTCTCGCTCCTCTAGAAGGGGGTCCACATTGTCCTCCCATGGGAAAGAATAAAAAAGGGGAAGCTTGTGCTAGTGGAGGTTATTTAACTTGTAGTGAAGAAGTTGTTGTGACGAGTAGGGGTTTGAAGGTGAAGAATGACTTGTATGGGGAGGCTTCCTCGCCACCCCCAGCTACCAAGAAGAAGGATTTGGGGGAAGTGAGCTGGAAAAAGAGGGTTTTGCAGTCTACAAGCCAAATTCTAGAGCAGGGCCATCCTCTGACAATTGTGGGCGACCTCTTTGTTGATGATTCCCCGAGTTTCAAGTTGGTTATGTAGGTGAAAGATAAGTATGGGGATGTTGCTGATGGTTTGGAGACCCAGGGTGTGGACTTAGAGAGGATTATGAAGAGAAAGGATGTGGCAGAGGAAATTGTGAGCTCCATCCGCAAGCGTAAGTCTCTAGTTGTTGTGGAAAAAGGTAAGGACTCCCTTGCTGATAAGGATAGGATTAGCTCCTCTGAGGAGGATGCCCTAGGAAAAGAGGTTTTTAATATTGATAGAGTTGATTTGTCTTATTTGTTTGAACTATGCGTGAGGGGTCCATTATTCTCTTTAAGCTTTTAAAATGGTTTTTCCATGAACTCAATAAAATGAATGTTAGAGTCAGGGGAATGGTTAACAATGTTGAGGGGTCCTCTGTTCAGAATTAGATAGATGAGTTATTTGATTCCTTAAATACTGTGGCTGACATTGTTGTGGAGGAAACCCTCAAAATGAAGTAGAATATGGAAGGAAGAATCCTCATTCTTGAGGATGAAATGGGGAAAATTTGGGATTTTGTGATGAGAGGAGGGGAGGGTCATAAAATTGCTAGAAAATATGAGTCTACTGTTGTTACTTCTCCTGTGGTTAGTGCTAAGAAGCAAAAAGATAGTGCCCATGATGTTGACGTTGTTGCTCCTAGTAAGCAGATGGGGGAGGATGTTGCTACTAGGAAGGGTGGTGAGAAAGGTATTGTTTTGATTTCAGAGGTAAATACGGATGGTCCTAGAGCTAGGACTAGGAACAAAACTAAATCTCAGGGTGGGGCATCTGGGAATGATATTTCTAATGTTTTTGAAGATGCACATAAAGCTATAGGTTGCGATGTGGAGGCGGCAGACATTCTGAAAAACATGTAGTGTTGTTGGTTGGTCCTCCTTTTTGGCTGTTTTTTGTTGATGGGTCGTTGTTGTTGGGTTGTTTTTTGAATTTATGTTGTTATCTTTTATTTCAGCTGCTTTCTTATGTAAAGGGTTTTGAGCCCCTTCAAAACCCATTTTTTACCTCTAAACAAAAAAGAAGAATTATTTTTTATTATTTATTAGTAAATAATTAATTTTTACTAGTATTTTATCATAATATAATTTTCACATCATAATAATATTTTTTAAAATATTAGTTTTATTTTTACTTGTTTGATTATTTATTAATAAGTTGTATTTTCTATATAATTTTATTGATGTATTATTATCTTATTATTAGTACATGTCGTTAGAATTGCAATCAGTTTTGATTTTACTTGTTTAATTAGTTATTAGTATGTTGTTTTTAACAAATTAGAAGCAATAAGTTGTTTTTATCTTAAAAGAAAATTTAATCTTCCTAAAGTCAACATGGAAAATATTTAACTTTATAAATTCTAGAAAAAAAATCATCAAAATGATTGGTTAAAGTTTTTAATCTTTTAAAACTCGAGATAATTTTTTAAGCAAATATATCCTAAAATTTACTTTTCTACAATTCTATTGGTTGAAATGTTTGAGATCTTATTGCAAACTTCTAGTACCCATGATCCCTAAATGAAAGAGAAAAAGTAGCCATAAAGAAGCCATAAATAAGATATGTACACTTAAATAATATTTATAATTTATCATGTCATCATTAAAATTTTATATTATAATTATTTTTATTTATTTCTAAGATATAATATTTTCTTTTTATTTATTACAAACATAATATAATACTTACCAATTAATTTATTCTTTATAATATTGTAATACAAATATTAAAAAATTACTAATATTTTAAATTAAATTTTGAGTTATAATGCTTATTAACTTAATTTTTACATAATACTTATATCTAAATAATTATTAACAAGAATTATTTTTTATTTCATCCTTTCCTAATAAAGATGTAAAAGTTGCAAAAATGGAGCTCTCTTTGGGTGGTGCTACTATTTT
Source organism: Sequoia sempervirens (assembly GCA_007258455.2). Lineage (NCBI taxonomy): Eukaryota > Viridiplantae > Streptophyta > Pinopsida > Cupressales > Cupressaceae > Sequoia > Sequoia sempervirens. The sequence goes on from VDFB02251891.1 coordinate 42,790, forward strand.
TCAAAACTTTTAGAAGGTGGGAAATCCTGGTTCTCAGGGTTGTGTTAATGGTGGTGGGTATGTTGATGGTGCAATGGTGTCAAAATATTTTCTGGCTAATGGTAGTGTTGGTGGGTCCTCTCCTTTGGCTGCTGCAAAGGTCTCTTCACATTTTGTAGTGGTTGGTACTTGCAATGAGCATGTGGGGGACCCTAAAGCCTTGGCTCCTAGGGATTTGTTATCTTGTACTGTGTTTGAGATTCTTGTCGATGTGGTCGATACTGATGGTCAGAGGCATGTTGATGTATTTTCTAATGGCACTAGATGGTCGAATATTTTTGGCACTAGACCAAAAGGCAAGAGTTCTTCATCCCCGCTTGGTTTTTTTGCTAATCCAAACTCTAGTGAGTATTTTGTTTCCATTCCTAACTGTATTATTGAGAAGAGTGTCGAGTCCATGGATTTTTCACTGTTGGGAAGTTTTTGGGCCCTCGCCCAAATATTGAATTTGTTCACAACCTTTCCCTTAAACGTTGGCAGCTTAAGGATCAAGTTGAGGTAGCAATGATGGTGAAAGGTTTTTCTCCTTTTATTTTACTTATGAAGAAGACTTGCTAGGTGTTTTATTTGGTGGCCCTTGAATGATTGGTAAATCAACTCTAGATTTAAAGAAGTGGGAACCTAGTTTTAACCCAAGTGCTTGTTCTTTTTCTTCTGCTCTCTAGTCTAGGTACGTTTACTTGGTCTCCCTCTTGAGTTTTGGGATGAGCAAGTGTTTAAGGGAATTTCAAGTACCTTTGGTATTTTTCTCTCTATTGATCAAATGACTTTGACTAGGAAAATGCTAATGTATGCTTATTTTTGTGTGATTATTGTTTAATCTACTAATTTTCCTACTTTGGTGAAGATCAACTCAAAATTGGGGGTGTGGAACCAAGCGGTGGAATATGAATATATCATGTTTTCTTGTTTTCACTACAAGAAAGTGGGGCATTGGTCTAAGAAATGTTCATTGAAGCCTTAAAAAGCTTCACATCCTCCTCTCAAGGAATGGAGGGAGAAGGGGAGGATTTTAGAGCTAAATTTTGATGGTTTTGGTCTTTTCAAGTGGAACATCTCTTCTTCTAATAATATTGTGGCTTCTATTGGTGAGAAAACAAAGGAAGTGTCTATGGAGGGTCGTGAGTTGGTTCAAGGTCCAATGGAGAAATTTGAAGCTGTGACAACTGTTATTTATGTTATTGGTCTAGTGGTTGACTCTGGTTTGTTTGCATCTCCTGATAGGGAGAAGGTGTTTGATCATTGTAACAATCAAAAGGATGATTCAAAATTGATGAATGATGAGTTTGCTAAAGTTGTTTGTCAAGGTAAGGAGCTCTCTTTTGATGTTGATCCCAAGATTGGTTGTATCAGTCCTTATGGGGAAGGGAACAATGACCTTAAATAGAATTACCTTCATGTTGCCTCTGAGAGTGGTAATCTTGAACCTAATGGTTTCTTTGAACCATTTATGGTGGAAGTGCTCACCTCTCTTGCCACTAATGATGATAGCAAGAATACTCTCTCCCAATTTTAGTTTTTTGTCGGGGACCCTCCTTATTCTTCAAAAAAGAATAGAAATAGGAGGAAGTCAATTTCACCCTCGAGGGTTTCTACTAGGAACCGTTAGAGAATGGATTGTGGGTCTGAGCCAAGAGGTAGAGGTAGACTTATGTTACAACAATTTAGGGAAAAGGAACGCAAGTTAGACATTGTTGAGGGGTCCAATAAGACCTTGTTTGAGATGTGCTTGAAAAGCACTCCTCAAAACTCTTCATGAAGGTTCTTTCTTGGAACATAAGAGGGTGAAATAACCCTCATAAATAGGACCTTCTTGCCAATCTAGTGAGATATCATAGACCTGATATTATTCTTATTTGGGAAACTAATATGGTTGTGGATAAGCTGGAGAAAATGAAGAATATGTTGTTTAAAGACTATGGGTTTCATGGTTTTGATGCTAATGGGGCCTCTGGTGGTGTTGCTACTTTTTAGAATCCAAAGGTTGTGATGCTTCATTGGGAGAGTATTCTCCTTTCTAGGTTGCATAATATTGTAGCCCGAGAGGAAGAATTTTGGAAATAGAGATCATAGGCTATTTGGATTAGGAGTGGGGATAGACATTTGAGATTTTTCCATCTTTCAACTTTGACGCGTTGGGGTTCCAACTGGATTAGTCAAATCCTTTATGATGGTCAGGTGTTAGATAAGAAAGATGAGATAAGGAATGTTGCTTGTTCTTTTTTTAATAACTTACTTTCTATTGATCAAGCATTAGATCTTGGTTGTCAAGAGACTTTTCTTAATGTTATTCTTGATCTCATTTCAGATGATCCAAATAAAATTATTGTTTGCATTCCCCTTGAGAAGGAAGTTAAAAGGGTTGTCTTTTATTTTGAAGGTAACAAAGCCCCTAGAATCGATGGTTTTCTAATGTTTTTCTTTCAAACCTTTTGGGATATTGTTTCTAAAGATGTTACTGATGCTACTAATGAGTTTTTTGGGAGTAGGCACTTGTTGAAGTAGCTAAACTCTAGTTTTATTTTCCTTATACCTAAGAAATCGGGTGCTTCTTCTTTCAATGACTTCCATCTAATTAGCCTATGTAATTCTTTCTATGAAATCTTTTCAAAAGTGTTGGCATTGAGGTTGTAGAAGGTTCTTCCTCAAATCATCTCTCCTTAGTAGAATGGCTTTATTTCGAGAAGGCAGATTCTTGATTTCATCATCACTGTCCATGAGAATATCCACTTGTTGACTGTTAATAAAAAGGTTGGATTTATTCTTAAGTTGGATCTTGTGAAGGCATATGATCGTGTGAATTGGCATTTCTTGCTAGACATTTTAAAGGATTTTGGTTTTTCAGATAGATTGTTGTAGCTTGTTGGGAAGTTGATTTCTACTCCTAGTTTCCCTGTGTTAGTTAATGACTCTCCCTCTACTTTTTTTAGTAGTTCAATAGGCTTAAGGAAAGGTGATCCTCACCTTTCCTTTTTCTCATAATGGAAGAGTCTCTTGGAATATTTATTTAGAAAATTGTTAATGATGGTTTTTATAGGGGTCTTCAGTCATTTTCTTCCAATCAAACTTTCTCCCATCAACAATTTGTGGATGATACTATCATCCTTTGAGAGGAGTTAGTGGGTGAGGCCAAATGTATCTAGTTGATTTTGCAAAGGTATGAACTTGCTTTGAGTAAAAAGGTCAATCTTCCCAAAATCGGTGTTTCCTTCTTGAACACTTCATAGAGAAGAATGCATAGAATTGATTGGATCCTAGAGTGTGGTATTGGGGAGTTTCCTTCTACTTATTTGGGTTTTCCTCTTTGTACTAATGTTGTTCTCGATTCTTTTTGGAGAGGTTTGATTGATAAATTTAATACTAAATTAGCTAGTTTGAAATGAGTGTTGCTCAGTTAGGTAAGTAAGATTCAACTAATCAAATCTATTTCTTAAAATATTTTGATTTGTGTTGAGTCTCTTTCATATTTGTAGAAAATTTTGGGAAAAGGTGGAGAGTATTTAGAAACATTTTTTATGGTCAAGGGTGGAGGAAAAAAGGAGAATGCATCTTGTTTATTGAGATGAAGTTTGTAGATCTAAAAATCAAGGTGGTTTGGGTTTAAGGAAAGTGAAGGAATTTTTGGCCCTTCTTGCTAAACAATTATGGAACTTTCTTCTTGGGGGTAAGGAATGGGATTTGATTATATCTAGCAAGTACTTGTGGGTATTGACAAGTTTAGAGCTCTTCTAGTGGAATCCCCCCACCACCTTTTGGCTCTACTTTGTGGAATTTTATGATAAAGGATAGATCAATTGTCTCATTAGGTCTTCGGTGGTCTCTTGGTAATGGTCAGAGTATCCTTTTTTGGGACAATTGGTGGAAAAGTAATTGTCCTCTTAGAGATGATCCATGGGCTGCTCCTTTTTGGGACCCCTACATTCATTCCTATGGAATATTTGTGGTTGATTATATTGTTGATGGAAATTGGAAAATGATTAATGTGGTGCATAGGGAGCTTGAGTCTCTCTATCGGTTCTTATCCTTGATTCATATTATGGCCTCCTCTCCAGTTGATAGGGTGGTGTCTTTGGTCCTCCTCCCCTTTGGGATAAACTGTGGTTCCTAGAGTTAATTCCTAAAGTTAACAATTTTTTTGGTTCCTTTGTCAAGATAAAATCTTGACTATAAACATCTCTAGAAAAGAGGTTTTATGATGCCTAATAGGTGTTACTTGTGTGAGGAGGCTACGAAGGATGCCTATCATTTAATTGTTTGCTACAATTTTTCTTTTGTTGTTTGGGTCCATGTGCTTCATCGTTGGAATTTAAGTTGGATTTTTCCCTCTTATGTGGCAGATTTGTGGTCTCAATGGTCTACTCCTTTGTCCAATCCCTCACTTTCCTTTCTTTGGTTGCTTATTGTGCCACATATGGCATGGGTTTTATCGAGGGAAAGAAATAATAGAATTTTTTGTGATGATTCACTTGATCCTATTAGTCTTTCATTCAAGATCTGTGAAGCTATTAAGGAGAATTTTCTCTTTGAAGTGGCTCTTTTTCAATATTTTGGTCCTAAGGCTTCTATTTTTTATTATGATTTTTTGGTGGTTGATTGTTGGAGCCTTTATTTTGATATTTCTTGGCCCTTAAAGAAGTCCAAATATTTAAGAGAGGGTGTGGTGTGGAAAGCTCCTCCTCATGACTTGTTTAAAGTTAACTTTGATGGTATTGCTAAGGGAAAGCCGGGTCTTGCAAGTTGTGTGGGAGTATTACATGATTCTCATGGCAGGCTTGTTTCTATAGTGGTGCTCCATTTGGGAACCCAAACAAACCATTTTGCAAAAGATTTCGTAGCCTATCATGGCCTAAAGCTCACTCAGGAGAAGGGAGTTAGGAAAATTTGTTTGGAGGGTGACTCTTTAAATATTGTTAATTGTCTTAAGAGGGTTCATGCTTCTTCTTGGTCTATAGAGCATATTATTGAGGATACTATTTCCATATTGAACTATTTTGGGGAATTTTATGTGTCACATGATTTTCATGAAGCTAACTGCTTAGCTGGTTGCCTTGCCAATTTAGGGGTGTCCTCTCATATGTGTTGGGACTCTCATAACATCATTCCTAGTGAGATCCAAAATATTATTAAATATGATCAAACATCACTTGATAGCTAGAGGTTTAGGATATAGAGAAGATTATTTATTGCTTCATAATTTCCTCATTAATGTGGAAAAACATGTGAAGCTCCAACTATGTCCTAATTATTATGTGAAATTTTATGGAAATATTCTAATTATTGTGGCCATGATGATCTTAAGTCCTTGGGTTATTAAATCTACATGAATTGTGGGTGCTTGGGTCTTCTTCATCCTCTGTATCTAGAACTTTCTCTTTCATTTACCTATGTTTCATCTTAAGGAGAAAGTTGTGTTCAAATTTGGTTTTCTAATCATGGGGGGTGACAAGTGCAGATCAGAACCTATTACCTATGAAGAATTTAAAGTGAATGGTTTAGTCTAGGAAATTTAGGAGAAGGGTGGTGTTATCCCTTTCATGTTGAAGCTTCATGGGTTCAAAACACAAATTTCCCATGAATTTTTCAATGGTTGGAACAATAGGGTACTGAGAACCTTTAGAATGGAGATTAGTATTACGAAGGACTATATTGCAGAGATCATTAGATTATTTACATAGGGAAATAAATTTTATAGGAAAAGGTCAGCCACTAAGTCAGCTTTGGCCACTTTCTTTAAAGTGATTGAAAGGGTGAAGCTTAAGAAACTGGCGTGTGGAGGCTATGATTGACATACCATCAAGCCTATTTGGAGGGAAGTTTCCATGGAGATTATGAGGTATTTCACTTTAGATGGTAGATTCTCCACCATCTATGTCTTTCATTTCATGTTGCTTAACCACTTTATGCATAATAAACTAGTATCATTCCCTTTTTATTTGCACCATTTGTTGGAAAATAGGATTATGAAATTTAGGAAAAACCCCAATAATCCCTTTCTGCATGAGGGTCTAATGCTCTTGATAATGAATATGTTAAAGTTAAGTATGTGCCTAAAGTCTCAAAATTAACTAGAGCTTTCAAGCTTAAGGAAGTCCCCTTCTATTATGATATAGGGAATGATTATGATGGAAAGGATTATCTGGATGAAGAGATGGGTTCTTTTGAAGAGCACTCTACTTCCTTAGAAGAATTCAACAAATCACCTAGGAAAAGGAGTAAGAAAGAGGATCTCCCCTCTTGGTTGAGTGGTTCGCAAACAAATATGGACATTGAGGAGTCTCCTTTAGTTATGATAAAGGGTAAAGGTTCGATTAAGGTGGAGAAAGGGAGCCAGAGCTCTAAAAAGGGAGAGTCATCTCTGGTTGTGGAAGGTGAGAAAGGGGTTTAGGGTAAGGGCACTTGTAGTGCAAAATAAGGATTATAGTAGTGGAAGGCGAGAAAGGGGTTCAGGGTAAGAGCACTTAGGGGAAGAAATCCCTCGACATGAGATTGGGAAAGGATAAGGAGGTTGTCTCAAGGGTTGAGGTGATGGTTGGTAAGGAAAAAGTCCAAGATGTTGTTGTGGGTGAGAAAGGTTTGTTTAAGAAGTTGGAAAATCCTAAAATTGTTGCTCTAGGGAAAAGGGCTAAGAAATTCTTGGTGGACCTAGATGTTTCTTCTGCTGGTGTGGTGTCTGTGAGTAAAGGTAAAGTAAATTTGGAGTCTCTTGGAGGCATTTTCCATGATGTTCAGCTCAAGGGGTCATCTAGTTTACAAGAAGAGCCTATGGAGAAGTTTGAATCTACTGCTATCATCAGAATAGCCAAGGATGGGACCAATAACCTATTCAAACTTTTCAAATAGTTGTTATCTAAGGTAAAACAAATCAATATCAAGTTAAATTTGTTAGAAAATATCAATTCTGGTATTATTAACAACAACAAATTGGAGATGACTATTATCAACAAGGTCAAGATTATGAATGTTGTTTTTGATAAGGTTGAGGATGATGCTGCAAAACTGGGAAAGAACCATGAATCTAGACTATCCTCTCTTGAGGAGAAGGTTACTAAAATTCCTAAGGACTTGAGCACACTCGTGCATGTTCGCAAAGAATCTCTTCACACTAGTGTGGAGGGGTTGTCTGCATTGAATGAGAAGACCTATAAATGGACTGGGAAACCACTTATTAAGGGGAAATAAGTGTGTGATGTAGAGGATGATGCCTAGAATTATCTCTTTGTTAAGGATATGGATGCAAGTCCTTGTATCAGAACTAAAAGAAAAAATGAAGAAATGTGTTATCATTCTTGCCTCGAAACTAGAGCAAGTCATTGAGATGCATGAGAAGGTCATCTCTAGGGATTTGGAAGCAGATAGGATCTTAAAGAATTTTTTGTAATCTCAATTTTTAGCCTTCTTTTCTACTAATTTTTGGCTATTGTTTTGTTGTTGGTATGGTAATGCTTATTCTATGACAACAATTTTGCTCTGGAGCTGCTTGTTTTTCTTATCTTATCTTTTTTAGTAGCCTATTTTTGTTGTAAAGGGTTTCAGGACCCCTTCAAAACCTAATTTTCCAATAATAAAAAAGAAGAATAATTTTTTATTACTTATTAGTAAATAATTATTTTTAGTAGTATTTTATCATAATATTATTTTCACATCATAATGATATTTTTTAAAATATTAAAATATATTGTAACATTTTATTACAAATTAACTCTATATATTTTTTTATCGGTAAAGGCAGGGAGACCCTGCATGATTTTATTTATTCATCAAAAAGGAGATACAACTAGCAATTACAATAAAGAAAGATTGTAGCTAAGAAGTAGCAACCCCAAAAAAACCATAACACACCCCATTCCTAAAATCCAAACTACCCTCCTTACCCCCTCTTAGACAATACCACTCTCAACAGTAGTTATACACTACAAAAAAAACACAACACCAAAAAAGAAACCTATTACTTCCTATTTTCAACTCTTCCTTTTATCATGCGAACGAAGAGTCATATTGAAACCAACATCCCTCTTCTTCTTCTTCTTGCTTTGAACCTTATGCCACATCTCCTCCTGATCATCTATCCAAGTTGGCTCACCAAAATCCTCACCTAGTATGCTACTTCCCTCAGAAGAATTCTTGCATACCCCCTTCGACCGACCACCACATTCACCATTTGGGACACTACCCTACACCACCCCAAAAGAAATTTATGTTACAGACCCTGGTTCCTTCTATAGGGGTTTGATTGGAGTTGTGCTAACTATTTTCTTACCCAAATTATTTCCAATCAAGTCATCCTTTTCCACTGAATAGTGGTGGGGAGAAGCCTCTTTCCACCACGAAGCCTAATTAGCCCTCTTGTGTTTGGAACAATGCTCAGCAATATGACCAGTGTTAAAGCAACTCCAACATCTAAATGGAAAAACCTCATAATCTAGTTGTTTCTCCCAAACAACTCCAAAGTAATTCAAAGAAACAACCGTAGGCAAACCTTTTATGATGTCCATTTCAATCAAAATATGATCATATGTAGTGTGCAAAAAAATGAGTGAATCCTCATCAACTCCCAAAAATTTCCCCAATGTGTTGCCTAAAGCTTCAAAACAAGGTTCAAACCAAAAGTGTAGAGGGAGATTTGGAAGTCTTACCCAAAGAGGAACCATCCCAAAGGATTTGGTATTTGGGTTGAAGGTTGGGTGCCATGGTTTCAACATTAGCATATGTTTGTCCTCCCAAATCCATTGATAATCGTAGAGCACAACTTTCCTATCCTTTTCATTGTCAAAAACAACCATGAAGAAACCCTTTGCATTGGGATAAATCTATACAGTTTTGGTGGCCTTGGGCTATCAGATATGGTTTGACTTGTCAAGCCAAAGTAGTAGGAGGCAGAGATGACCTTTTGACTCTATTACCCAATGGAGTAGGCACCTGGTCTACTTCTCTAGAGGATTTGAATTCTTGCTATGTTCATTGAGGCATAGACATCCCCAGAAAGAGCCATTGATGGCACTTTCGAATTTTGCAAAATCTAAAGTGTTCATATTAAAACCCTAAGAATTTTTACCTAAAAATATTTGTTACATCTATTGTAGGGTTCTTATATGAGGTTTAGGGTTTTGTTCATTTTAGTTGCTTTACGTTCTATTTTGTTGCTAACTGTGTATTTCCTACTATCGGTCACACAAAATTTTTCATGTTCATTAATGTCATCATGTGACTAGCCCTTCTCGTGTCTAGGTCTGAATCGCCTGAATTTTACATCCTTTGTATTGTGTGATTCAGAAGTCTTGAGCCTACTATTCTTGTGTTGTCCTAGAGAAGTCCCCTCTTTTAGAACAACTTAAGTGCACATGCTCAAAAAAATTTCCACTTAAGTCCTGATGGCCCTCATAACTTTATTACTTATTGCTGATTTATTCTTAGGTCCACACCTTGAATTAGCAACGAGCAATGGAATGATGTTTTCCTTTGACATTGCTCATTGCTAATGGCTTTTGAGCCTTCAAAATTGTAATAGCGATGAGTGATGCCCCGGTCTTATGTTCTTTTGTTCTTATCGCTCATCACGAATCATCATTGAAAAGATAAATTTTAATTAGCAATAAGCGATATGATGTGATGTTGCTTGATCGCGGATATGTTTTGAATGTAATTATCACATTAGCAATATGCGATGAACCTTATAAATGTTGTAAATCTTCTCATTGCTAATTTCTTGCAAAATATATGAAGAGAATTAGCGATGAATGAAGGCCTTAGGCTATATCATTCATCACACATTGTGAATTTATTTTAGAACTTGAGTTCTAAATTAGCGATAAGAGATGGGTGTCCCTCTAAAGGGTTTTTCTCTTGCTAATTTGATATGATCCTACGAGCAATGTCTTTTGTGCCATTTATTTTATGCGGATTGTGTGTGTCTAAAATCTGGTGCCTCCACAACATTTATCATCGCCAATAGGATCCTAGGCGCAAAGTTTGAATCAACAATGTGTGATGAAGGGATGAATGTGACAAAAGGTTAGGGCACTGGACCAGGGGATAGAGATCATCACAAGGATGTTTACATTGCTAATGGAGTCAGGCGATGACTATTAATGATAAGGACAACATGGCAAGATCTTAGGGATTTCACGTAAAGCAGAAAGGAAAGCAATGAAAGGACTGGAGAACCATTGATAAAGTTTTAAAGAAGAATGATCCAATGGATTGAAAACCATCACATGAATAGCTTTGTCGCTAATTGCACCTTGAAATTTGGGGAAGATCAGCAATGAAGCCTATAAATAAAGTTTCTCTTTAAGAAAAACTAGTCCTATGTACTTCGTCGATATTAATGAAAAGCATGGATTAGGTTGGCGATACATGCTAATTATCAAATCACATATGATTAATCAAGGTTAGAGATATACGTGGCAACATTTGAGGTAGCATCACTGTTTTCAAGGAGCAAGTTGATAATGGTCATGCTCATGGCCACCTTAGATGAAATTTTAATTGCTCTAAGATGAACGACCCAGATTTAGAGCCAAACTGATAAGTTACCAATTCGCTCACACAAGGAGTTAAGAATAATTAATTTTGCATGCTCGAATTTTATATTTAATGCAAGTTGATTATTGTTTATTCACACTATCTTTTCAGTCTGTAGTATGTGTTAGGAAAAGTGTGAAGTAGGGTTAAAGGTTACTGGTCTATCTTAATTTGAATTTTCTCATCCTAAGTAAGTTGGTATGAAACTTGGTTCTCTGGTCTATTTGGGAATTTTGTTGCTTGAACTAGTTGTAATTACTGGGTTTGGTGTGATTCTCTTGTGGCTTTTGAGTCAAAAATCCTTTTAATTATCACTCTTCTAGTTTTAAAGAAAATGGGAAAAGCTAGTGTAACAATTCTCCCTGTTAGGAGGTCTAGCTGACTAAGTGTGTTTGAGTGACGTGAAGACATAGTTGAGTAGGAAGCCATGGCTTCTCCTGAGATTTCAAAGGGTAAAAGAAGGGCTAGAGGCCATAAGAAGAAACCAATTGTGCAGAGTATTTACAGCTTGAGGAATAGGACCATTCTAGGAGAAGCAGTCAAGTGCAAAGGAAAGGAATTGGCACTACTAGTGAAGAAGGCCAAGAAAAAGAAGAAGAGCCACAGGGACTTCCTAGGTAAACACAAATCTCCTATCGTGCTTTCAAATACTCTTTTTGATGTTGAAGTTGATACTGACTCGGACTATGGCTAGTACCTCCATTCTTTGGTGCCATATGGGAGCTCCGATGACGATGTACTAGTGATCCCTCCAATTGCATCGAGGACAAGGAGAGGTCGGGCATTTTTGGATGTCGACGACTTTGAATAGGCTCATTACCTTTTTTTATTTTTTGATGACACAATGGCCTTTGCATTGGAGGTATTTGTTTTCATGTGTCCATGGTTTGTCTTTTTCTTTCCCATGTTGATGTGGAAGTCCTCCAGAAGATATGAATGGAATCTTCTTTTTTTTTCTCAAATGATTGCATATGAAACCACCTAGGGAGTCCTTCAAGGAGTCAGTTAGAATTAGGTTTTTGAAATGAACTCAAATGAAAGTGAAATTGTAATTCAGTCAGGTGCTTGTTGCTCTTCTATTTATATAAAGGGGATTTAATGGTTGAAATTAGAGAGTTCATAATTTTGAGTCTAGACATGGTCATAGTAAATACTATGCCCTAAAAGTAAAATATAATGTAAATGGATACTCTAGTAGATATGTCAGAAGGAAGTTTAAGATGAAAGTTATACTATATACAAATCTTAAATATGGTTGTACAAAGAAATATTAGAAATGAAGAAGAATTTTAGTTTCAAAATATTGCTCTCCTATAAGTTTTCTTTCAAGTTATGAATGAAGTTGTTAATGACAGTCTCATTTGTCTTTTTTCCATTTGCACAGAAATGGATGAATTTGTTTTATGCTTTAGTTCAATGAATTGATTAAACACTAAAATGTGCTCATTAGTTTGTAAGAAAAGAATATAAGATTCAGTAAGGAAGTGATATTTTGCAGACATGATGAGTTAAATGTTACAAAATAACATTCTAATGGTCCATTAATTTCTGAAATTCAATCAAAATTGTATTACCGATTGATTACCAGTTGTAACTCTTTTCTTCCTTAGATAAAGCAATGATTGTTTTATTAGTTTATCTTGTAGTCAGTTGAGCCAATATTGAATTGGGCCTATGTTTCAAGATGAAGAATGATTCACAAAATACTTTAAACTACATTGTCCCAACTCTTAGTATGAAAACACACTCCTTGAAATAAGTAACACTTCTATTTGAGGTTTGTTGAGCCTTTGATAAGGCAATTTTCATGAAATAGTGCATCTGTGCAATGAATTGCTCTTGACCAAATGTGAGATATTATGAGTATGCATGGGATTACCCTCCCTGGGTCTCATAGAGCCCGAAGAGAAGAAGTGAAGTACTAATTACTTTACTTAGGTGTTGGCCAATCCTCAACCTAGCTGATAATTGGGTTGTGGAAAGCTCATAGGTTAGGATTGAGATTAAGTTTGGTTCTAGAAAAATAACCAACAGGGGGTGAATCAGTATTCCACAAACCGATAATAAAATCCACTTAACCATTATTACTATTTTGACTAAATCATCAAGAGAGAACATAGAAACAAGTCAATGCAATCACACACATGAACACCAGGATTTTTACGTGGAAAACTTAGAATGGGGAAAACCATGATGAGGGTTAACTCACATTTATTATATCTGGATACACAATATTATGGGGCTCACTGTCTGGATTCACTGTCCTTAAAAGGCTCACAACCTGAGTACAAAAGATGGCTCACTACCAAGATACAATGATAGTGGCTCACTACCAAAAGAATGAACTGATGGAATACACCTTCAGTGTGTAGGGTTCAATTCCACTGAAGCTCAGAATAAAAAGCACTACATCTCTCAACAAACTTGTACTACTGATAAAGCATTTAGGCTCTAATCTTCTCCTTTATTCACTTGCTCGCACACACACACTCACACTTTTTCTTTCTCACTCTCATACACATATCTTTCATTCCTCAAAGCATCTTATATATATACAAGCATATCTTATTCATCAATTAGGTCGGCCTAATTGGATGAACACAAAATAATCAAAAACTTTTTTCATTGGCACCATATAAGATTTGAACATTTTATCCATGTAGTGCAATATGCCAAGTCAACTATTAGTCTTCATAATATATTGCATTCGTTGAGTCGACCAAGACTAAAAACACAATTCTCCAAACCAGCAAATAATCCTCAAATCAAACACCTTCCGGATCTGAGAACACATTAATTTCCCATCATACTACAAGTAAAGAGATTATTAGCACAACCGCATTATAAGAGTGTTCACCTTAGTAGAATGCAGAGTCTCCCACATAGTATACCTCACATAGAACAATAGTAGGATATAGAGTTAAACTCTGTCAGAGATAACTTTGTATGCACAGTCAAAAGATGTCTCAAGATCTAGGAAATAGCAATTTGAATCAGTCAATAAAACATGGTTAGGAGATTAGAGTCATATCAGATATTGCGATGAGTTCCAGACTCAAATACCAACACATTGATCCATCACAAAGGAGTATTACTAGCAGAGAACAACTTCCCATAAACCAAGCAAACTTCCCATGTAGTTATTACCACATTGACATCAATGACAACATAGAAACAACCAACACAACCATCCATACTTCATGCTCATGTTGCAAGGCTTCTAACACTTTACTCCTTTGTTTCATGTAAATTTGCATAGATTCCATAGACAACCAGTTTTAGTACTCAATTTGATTCATTTGGTGCACAATGACATGTTCCCTTGAACCCATCAACCACATGTCACTCCTTGATCGCTACCCATTGGCAACATATAACAATAATTATTTTATGCATTTTTCTACACTAGACTTTGTCATGTGTTGTGGCCTAATCCTTGGACTAGACTGCACAATGTGACTTAGTTTTCCTCTTTCAAACATGAATTTTTAACTTCCAAGCTAAATTTATTAGAAAGCAATTGTTATCCCATTGGTTTATGTGCTAAAATACTCAATCTATGTTTATAGGGAAATGTATTTAAGAACATCTCCTAACTCATTAGGAATGCAAGGAAGTATCATTAAGTATTTTAATTTATAATACTAAGTTACAATTGTATAGGTCTTAGTCTTACTTGCATTAGCATTTGCATCTCTACTTGACATGTTTTTATCTTTTTACATTGACAAAGGAGATTAACTACTATTAAGGAAGTCCACATTTTTCAATGCCCTCTGATAGGCCTTATTATGTTTTTCAACACAACTCCTTACTCAACAAACATGTATATATGAGGTGAGTGTTTTTCAAGAGGTCACATCAATGCATAACATGCTTGAACTAATTAGATTTGGCTGCATTGTGTGACCTATTCCAACACTAAGCCATGTAGCACAAATTTGTCCCATAACGTAAAATTCTTATAACATCTAAGTGATAGTGTCTTAATCTCTATCCAAGAACCAAAATCTCATATTGATTTTGAATCAATTGACTGATGTGCATCAAGTGTTTAGCAAGATCAAAGTCATGCCAAAAGAAAAAAATCAAAATCCCCTCTCCACTATTTCATTTGTCAATCTTAATTATTCAATGCTTCGTATTTTATTTCAAATTTAACTCTTTACATTTATAAAATCTAATATTAATTAAAATTAACCTTAGATCACATTAATTAAAAAAAAGCATTTTATTTCTAAACTAACAACCACATATCATCCCGGGGCGGAGGACCTAGTTCGATTGGCGAAAGCATCTAGGCAAGAGGTCTAGGCCTAGTCTCCCCCGGTCCCGGTGGTACGGGCATTCCTACAGTCTAACATAAAATAAAATAAAATAAAAACCACATATCATCTTAAGATCTATTGTTATCACTTATATTTATTATGATTACAACCAAATGAATACATTACCATACACATTATCATTCCAATTGCATTTATCATAAAAAAAATATTGAGATAGTTTTCTGTATAGTAGACAGGTTTTCCCACAAGCTTTCAAATGGAAAATATGCAGAAAAGTTGTCTCAAACTATGAGAAGAAACTATTATTGTTAGGAACAATGCTTCCAATTAGCAGGCATCCATAATTCCTTACAGTTGAACACGTTACAACTCTTAAAAAGTGAATGATCCCATACTGATATTGCCATTGCCATTATCATTTCATCTACAGAATTCAATAAATTCATATAATATAACTTTTGAAGACGAACACAGTGGTTGTTTCTCTGCCACTGTAACAATGTAAATTTACACTTCAATTATAGTCATACAATGCCAATGCCAGTTCCATCCCCGGCCAACCTCAATCTCAATCTGACAGCGTTATGTAGAGAGGGTCGGTTGAAAGAGGCGCTACACATTCTGCTTACTACCCACAATCCCCCTGTAGACTTTTCTGTATATCTTCAACTATTGCAGTCCTGTATCGCCAAGAATGCGCTTTCACAAGGTAAACAAATCCACTCTCTCATCAATCACAGAGGATATGGATTTACTACAGGCTTATTTTTTCAAAATAACCTTATTAACATGTATGTCAAATGCGGTAGTTTGGGGGATGCTCGTAAAGTTTTTGAGAACATGGAAGAACAAGACGCTTCCTCATGGAATACCATAATTTCAGCTTACCGAAGATATGGGTATCATCACGAAGTATTGTCACTGTTTCACCAAATGCAACGAACAGGCATCCAACCCGATGAGTTCACATTTGCCAGCATACTCCCAGCTTGTGCCAAAATAAGAGCTCTGGAACAGGGTATGGACATCCATCAAAAGATAATGGAAAAAGGTTTTTTGTCAGATGTTGTAGTTGCTAGTGGCCTGGTAAATATGTACGCAAAATGTGGAAGTATACAAAAGGCGCGTGAACTGTTTTATAAAATGCCCCAAAGAGATATGGTTTCATGGAATGCAATGATTGCAGGATATGCACAAAATGGTGCTTTTGGTGAGGCTTTGAGGCTTCTCGAAGAGATGCCTCAGCCAGATACGGTCTCATGGAATGCCGTTGTTGCAGGATATGCACAAAATGGGTTTGTTGACAAGGCCCTGGAGGCATTTAAGAAAATGCAGTTGGCAGGTGTAAGGCCAAATTCTGCAACCTTTGTTAGCATCCTTCCTGCTTGTGCCAAAATGGGAGCTTTAAAGCAGGGTATGGATATTCATCAAAGCATTATCGAAAGCGGGTTTTTGTCAGATTTTGTGGTTGCAAGTGCCCTCGTAGATATGTATGCAAAATGTGGAAACATACACAAGGCAGGTGAACTGTTTGACAAAATGTCTCAAAGAGATTCGATCTCATGGAATGTTATGATTGCAGGATATGCGCAAAATGGATTTGCTGAAAAGGCTTTGGAAGCGTTTAAACAAATGCAATTGGCAGGTGCAAAGCCAAACTGCACAACCTTTGCCAGTGTCCTCCCAGCCTGTGCCAAAATGGGATCTTTAGAGCAGGGTATTGATATCCACCAAAGCATAATTGAAAGCGGATTTTCGTTAGATGTCGTAGTTGCAAGCGCCCTGGTAGATATGTATGCAAAATGTGGAAGCATAGAGAAGGCATATGAGCTGTTTGAACAAATGCCTCAAAAAGACGTGGTTTCATGGACTGCAATAATTGCAGGATATGCACAAAATGGGCTTGTTGAGAAGGCCTTGGAAACTTTTAAGGAAATGCAATTGGCTGGTGTAAAGCCTGATTCCACAAACTTTGTTAGCATCCTTCCTGCCTCTGCCAAAATGGGAGCTTTAAACCAGGGTATGGAAATCCATCAAAGCATAGTCGAAAGCGGATTTTTGTCAGATGTTGTAGTTGCAAGTGCCCTGTTAGACATGTATGCAAAATGTGGAAGCATAGACAAGGCATGTGAACTGTTTGAGAAAATGCCTCAAAGAGATGTGTGTGCATGGAATGCAATGATTGCAGGATATGCACAAAATGGTTTGGTTGAAAAGGCTTTGGAAACTTATAAGAAAATGCAAACGGCAGGTGTAAAACCAAACTCCACTACTTTTGCCAGCATCCTCCCACCCTGCGCCAAAATGGGAGCTTTAGAGGAAGGTATGGATATCCATCAAAGCATAATTGATAGTGGATTTTTGTCAGATGTTGTAGTTGCAAGTGCCCTGGTAGACATGTATGCAAAATGTGGAAACATACAGAAGGCATGTGAAGTGTTTGAAAAAATACCTCAAAGAGATGGGGTTTTATGGACTGCAATGATTGCGGCATATGCACAAAATGGGTTTGTTGAAAAGGCCTTGGAAACCTTTAAGCAAATGCAATTAGCAGGTGTAAAGCCAGGCTCCACAACCTTTGTCAGCATCCTCCCTGCCTGTGCCAAAATGGGAGCTTTGGAACATGGCATGAACATCCATCAAAGTATAATTAAAAATGGATTTTTGTTCGATGTTGTAGTCGCAAGTGCCCTGATAGACATATATTCAAAATGTGGAAGCATACACAAGGCACGTGAACTGTTTGACAAAATACCCCAACGGGATGTCATCTCATGGAACGCCATGATTGCAGGATATGCACAAAATGGCTTTTGTGAGGATGCACTCAAACTCTTCGAACTAATAAAGCACTCTGGAACATACCCTGACAATGTGAGCTTTACCTGTGTTTTATTTGCATGCAGCCATGCAGGCTTAGTGTATGAGGGCTGTGAATACTTCAATGGAATGAGTGACTCTTATTGCATTACGCCTACAACTGATATTTATGCGTGCATGGTTGACCTTCTTGGTCGTGCCGCATATCTTGAGGAAACTCTGAACTTTATCATAAAAATGCCGATTAAACCTCCATCAGTTCTGTGGACATGTTTTCTTGGTGCCTGCAAATCACATAAGAATATAGGGTTGGGAGTATTTACAGCCACTCTCCTTTCTGAGTTGGATCCTAAGAATGCTGCGACTTATGTTCTTTTGTCAAACATGTATGCAGAAGTTGGCGGGTGGGCTGAGGTTCAAATGCTAAGGAGATTGATGAAAGATAGAGGAATTAAAAAGGTACCTGGATGTAGCTGGATTGAAGGCCATAAAATGGTACATGCTTTTTGCGCAGGAGACAGATCACACCCACAGACACAGGAAATCTATGCAAAGTTGGAGGAATTGTCTTCGGAGATGAAGGCAGCAGGGTATTTTCCAGATTCAAGAAATACACTTAATGATGTGGAAAAGGAGGAGAAAGAATTATTCCTTTGCCACCACAGTGAGAAGTTAGCAATTGCATTCGGTTTATTAAACATGCTACCTGGAACAACCATTAGAGTTGTCAAAAACCTTCGAGTATGTATTGAGTGCCACACAGCAACCAAGTTTATCTCCAAGATTGTTGCAAGACAAATTGTTGTGAGAGATGCAAACCGGTTCCATCATTTCAAGCAAGGACAATGCTCATGTGGAGATTATTGGTGATGCTTGAACGGAGGTGTTGTACTGTAACAAGGTGTACCATATCAGACCTGCAGTGATAAAGAATGGAGTTTTTTTTTTGCTTCTGGATTAACTGTGTATTAGTATTTGGATAAACATTTCAAATCACACTCTGATCCATCATCGGAATGCAAAAAGAGTTGTGATCAAATTTTATTTTTTGGTTTCTAAAAACTGGTTTCCTCCTAAGGTTGGAGATATAGACCATGCTGTTGACTTCAGCATGCAACGTGAAACACTGCATATAGATACTGATAAAGTATTTTTAAAGCCTGTTTTTGCTGTACCATGAAGGTGCTGCAACATTGATTTGTTCTTCAGGAAGACTGTTCGTCTCTGGGGAGAAAAGCTGGAGGGAGGTGGGGAATGGGAAAAAGCAAAAGGAGAGGGACAATTTCAGTTTAAGAACAGATGCTTTGCCAACAGGAATGTGGGATAGGGGGTTACAATCAATCCAGTGCTTGGAGATGATGGAGATGACATCTCTTGATAGTTCTTTACTCCCGGTCATTTTTTTTTTGTATCGAACAAAGTAAAAGAATTTAGAATAATAGAGCTACCAGAAGTAGCTGGAGAACATGGCCAGCCAAAAATCCAGTCAAACTAAACAAATACAAGAGCTATCCAACAACAAAAAAACAGACCTACAAGAGCTGAATAACGTTTACAATATTAGTAGTTTTTGTGTGTATGTTTGGTCTGCCATCCAGGATTAAATTGAATATACCAAAGTATGCATGGAAATAGTTTATATGCATTTTGTCATTCATAGTTACAAATTTCTAATGTTGTTTCATATCCTTTTTGTCTTCTCATAAACCTAATATGTTTGTGAACTGACGATTTAAATTCTCTTAGTTTACTTATTTTTCACTTTGTTTGTTTTAATTTATAAATAGATTGTTAGAATTTATAGTTGTATGGGAAAAACTACAATTCCTATTTGTTGTAATTGTCATACATGTATGATATTTGAAAAACTTGATTAATGAGGTTTATAGTTTGATGTTAGAGAGAATGGAATAGAACTTTTATAGAAGCAAAATTGTTAATTTTTTATATTTTAATCGTATATAATATGGCATTACAAAATTGTGTATAATAAGGTTTATAAATTTATACTAGTGAGTGTTGGAAAGTGAACTAAAGCAAGTTAAATAGACCACGTCCCTTTCTAATTAGCCTAACTGGGCTGGAACAGCATTGGAAAGCACATGCTTGGTGGTTGACTTCATAATGAAATGAAAGTATTTGTCCTCTACATTGGGTTGTTCCTATAAGCGCCTAAAATCATTGTAGGGAAACATTGATGTTTGATGATAATGGTTAGACCCCCAAATGTAAAAACGCATTTGATCTCTTTCTCATCCCTATTCAGTGGCTTGACATGCATGATTATGTATTTGCCACAATCCTCAATTTATGTTGGGCTCATTTTAGCTGCTTAAAATCCTTGTTTTTTTGTTTCAACCCTTTAGCAATAGTCAAGATAACCTAGGCCTAGTGACAACTATGTGGGACTATGATGACTCTTGGGGCAACAACATTGTTGTGGCTAGGTTTTTTCTCATCAATAAAACTAACAACTTTGTAGAGTAACATGCTATCAACAATACCTTAATGGATGTGATGTAAACTACTTCACCACTGAATTAGGAGCTAGCTAGATGTGTCTTCCCATTGAATTTGTTGAGAATCTAGGGGAGATTGTATGTACTAATTTTAACAATCGTTTGTAACTGCTCAGTCTTTTGTGAGATTAGAGAAACAATTGTTTATTTACATGTTATTTTTAGAGTTATGAGTAAACCTAGGATTCTTGTTATTGACTAATGCTTTGGGGGTTGTATATAGTAGCACATGCTTGGGAAAAATGAAGAGTTTGTGGATAGTTTGTAATGATTTCATCTTATATAAAGAGAAGGATATTGATGATAGTTTGTAATGATTCCTTCTTCTCATATAAAGAGAGGGATATTGATGTTGTATGGGCTATTATTTTCCTATCATAAATCTTTGTAGATGTTGTGTTCATCTTGTCCACCAATGAGGTTTGAGTTGAAGATAAAGGAGATTGTGTGGATATCATCTTTAATTTTCTGTTTAACTATGAGTTTTTCCTTTGTGTTCTATTACAATATTTTTCTAAAGGGTAAACATAAATATGTATTGTTGTACTTTTTCTTGCTATGGATCATCTTTTTATTTTGTTGTTTGAGTTTGACATACTCCTTGAGTAGTTTAAAGTGCAAAAATAGGATATACTTGTTTGAGAATTTAACTTGCAAGCTTAGAGAAGTGTCTACATCAATTTGGTATCAAAGCATTTTAAGATTTTGGAATGAAAACTTTATGAGAAGAGTTTTGATAGTTTAATGGATAGTTGTGGATGCGAAGATGGAGTTGTGTAATAATGTGAAAAAGAGAACAACCAAGTTAGAAAAAAAAAAAGACAAATGTAGAGGCGCACCGCACAATCAAACAAAAGATGAGCAAAAAGAGTTGTAAAAATTAGAGTTTGAGTTGGAGTTATGGCAGATGATGGAACAATATGAGACATTCAATAATAGGAAATCCAAGAAAAATAAACTTTTAGTAGAGGGCTTGAAGGGTTGTGAAAAGGAAAAGAAGAATAGTAAGAATAAATACTCACTTTGTGAGCTTTAGTTTTTTTCTAAAAGGGAAGCAATTGTCTACAATAAGCCAAGAAATAGAACTATTAGAACACAAAAAGATTAAACCTCTTGATGAGTTATCAAACTTATTAGTGGATGGAAGACTCTTAAAGGTGATTTGCAAAGATTTTGAGAGAGGAGATAGATGTATGGGAAGGAGATAAAGTGGATGAGTGGGATGAATATATTGTGTTGTGCTACCCTAAAGGAGGGGAAGTATTGAAGACTGTGAAAGGAGAAGAGTTTGAAGATTGCAATGAAGAGGAATACAAGCTCTCACAAGAGGAGGCCAAAGATGTTTCAGTGATTGAACCATTGCACATTGGAGATGAAGCTACAATAGAGATCCTTGGGAGCCCCAAATGTGATGAAGCCTTATTAGTTTAGAGAACACAACTAGCAAGGAGTAACTAGAGGGATGTCTTGAAAATCCAATAATTGATGTAACGAGAAAACAAGGTCATATCTTTCTTAGAGAGAAATGACAATGAATGAGGGATGAAGCAAAGGCATAAACATTTTTATGAAGAAGGAAGAACCTATGGGAATTTTGTATTCCTTTGACTTGATTTTTGTTTCAAATGGTTTATGTACAAGTGCAATAGAAGTTTGGACAAGTGATGAGAAGAGTCATTATGGCTTTCAATAGAGAAGGACTACTAGAATGGGTCTAGGCTCATAAGAAGCTCGGAAAAGAGAAAGGGGACAAATTGGTAGAGGAAAATTTATGGTCCAACAAGTAGTTGGAAGTATGATCCGGTGGACACTTTTCGAAAATTGAAGTGTCACATTTTTCTCCAAAATCTACACCATCAGAAAGATCTCGTGTCCTAGTTCAACGCAACTCGAGCGGAGCAAAAAGGAGTCCGTTTGCACGAGTTATGGCCAGTCAAACCTTTGGTCAAACTGGAATCAGGGGCATCCAGGAAGCGAAAAAAATGATGTCGTCAAAAGTTGTCGAAGTCAGCATCATCGGAAAGATCTCGTCGCAAGCTTTCCAACGCAACTCGTTTCGTCGAAATCGGACATCGGAGGCTCAAGATACAGCTGGTCAAAGTTTCAGGTTTGACTTGTGGACTGAAGGTACATTGATGACGTCATCGTCCGTACAGCTGACGTCAGCACGCGGTGCATAATCTGATGTGGACAAATCAGAGTGTGATATGTGGCATTTGTATGGACCAATCACAGAGTGACACGTGGCATCCGTACGCCACGTCATCTGCACAGTCAGCATGCCACGTCACCATCTAGTCAGCAGGCCACGTCGGTTGACACGTCATCATGCCACGTCTGTTCCATGTCATCGGCTCGTTGGCAGACACGTCGACGTCCAGTCATCTGTGTCAGCGAATTAGCGCTTGGCACGTGGCATGCGGAGGTCCAATCAGCGTCGAGTGTGATGCCACGTCAGCATCTGAGTCAGCGCCTCGTCGTCGGCCAGTCAGCACCTTAGTCAGCGTTGATGTGTTTTCAGCGGCCAGTCAATTGGTTACACGTGGCTCCTGTTGGGTCCTGCGTTGGTGTCGGCTTTTGTTATATTTTTGAGCAAAATCTGTGGCATTGGTCAGTATGGGACTCAACCTCGTAACCACCCGCGCGCGAGTTTTCCGGATGACCAATCCGCCAAAGCTTCCACCGTTATCTATATATAGTAGCCGTTGCCTTTTGTTAAGTGTCGGCCGAAAATTGGCTAAATAAAGCCAACGGCCGGGGTTGAACCCCCGACCGCCGGCCTGTTAAAAGGCTTAACTACCAACGAGCCCTCGAATGGCTTTCTATATATAAGCGGCATCGGTATGTTTTGTTGAAGTCATAAACCGAATGACTTATGAAATTAAAACAAACTCCCTATTCAAAGAAATAAAACAAATAAATCCTAACCTATAGGATAAGTTAAAGCCCGAAAAAGTGAAAAGGGAAGGGCTTAATTTTTAAGAGATTATTAAAGATTTTTTATTATGGGATTTATTTTTTTTAGGGGAAATTTGTAAAGATTTTTATGCAAAATTGGGAGATTTTTGAAGATTGCTATGTATTTTGGAGAGATAAGGTAGATTTGTAAAATATTTGCAAATCAATTGGTTGAGAGCCAAATTGAGCAAATTATTTGTATAAAAAGGGGGCTTGAGGTGAGGATTGTAATCAAGTTTTTTCTTTCAGGTGATGAAGTCTTGATGCTGAGGCAACACGGAAGAGAGGGGTCTTGTTGAAGAATTTTCAAGCCATTGTTGATTGTCGGAGCCCTGTTATGCTGCCGAACTGATGGTCTTGGTGCATCATTTGTAATCGATTTTGGAGTTAATCGGATCGGTCTCTCTATTGGAGTGGACCCGGAGACGTAGTCACATTCTGTGACGAACTCCGTTATCAAGCATTGTTTGCACTTCTCTTCTTCTCTCTCTTTCTGTCTCTCATTTCTTTTCTTTCTGTTATAATCACCTTGATTATGTTCTTTATGTTATTTCCTTAAGTTAATTTTGTTTTAATTAACTTGAAATAATCATTGTAAAAGCATTGTAAAAGTTTAAACATTTAAACTGCAATCTAGTCTAGATCCTATACAGATCAAGTTGGTATCAGAGCCTAGTTGGCTATTATTGCAGTTATTTGTTTTTTGAATGCTAACGAGATCTAGGATTCA
>VDFB02251892.1:0-24077 GCA_007258455.2 Sequoia sempervirens
GGTGAGATAGAGAGGGATGGAGAGAGAGAGTGTGATGGAGGGATAGGTAGGTATAGAGAGGGAAAGAGAGAGGAGAGATAGAGAGTAGAGAGGGGAGGAAGGGAGGGAGATAGAGGTGTGTGTGAGAGTGAGAGTGAGAGAGAGAGAGAGAGAGAGAATGGTGAGATAGAGAAAATGAGCAATTGAGAGAGAAAGAGGGGGGTGAGGGAGGGACAATAGTGAGAGAGAATGAGAGGAGAGCAAAAAAGAAGGGGAGGGAGGGTGAGGTTGAGAGAGGGAGGGAGAGGAGAGATAGAGAGAAGTAGAGAGTTAAGGAGGGACAGAGGGAGAGTTAGGGAAGGAGATAGAGGTTTGTGAGAGAGAGAGAGAGAGATAGAGAGAGAGTGGTGAGATAGAGAGGAGAGAGTGAGAGGGAGGGAGAGGGAATTGGGAGATAGAGAGGAGAGAGTTAGAGAGAAAGAGGGGGAAGAGAGGGATAGAGAGTGAGAGAGAGGTGTAGGTAGAGGGATGGAGAGGTGAGATAGAGAGTAGAGAGGGAAAGAGGTAGGGAGGGAGACATAGGTGAGATACAAAGTGATCAAGGGAGAGGTAGGCAAAGAGAGAGAGAGAGAGAGAGAGAGAGAGAGAGAGAGAGAGAGAGAGAGAGAGAGAGAGAGAGAGCAGAGAGAGAGAGAGAGAGAGAGAGAGAGAGAGAACGGGGGGGGATAAAGATAAATAGGGAGGGAAGGAGATGTAGAGAGAGAAGAGATAGAGATAAATAGAGAGGGGAGGGAGGGAGGCAGATGTAGGGAGGAGAGAGAGGGGTGAGAGAGAGAGGGGAGAGAGGGAGGAAGGGAGAGAGAGAGGGAGTGGAGAGATAGATAGTAGAGAGAAGGAGTGAGAGAGAAAGATGATACAACTTGCTGACTACTAAAATTTGATCTTCTGATTATTGAAATTTGACATGTTGATTACTAAAATTTGACTAAGTCTAAAAAATTTAAGATCTTCCAAAAACTAGAATTTGCATTATAAGTCCTAGAGATCCAAAACCACTCTCAAACATCCTGAAAATATGTACATGTAGTATAACTTAAAGTATAAGAAAGTAAATGTCCATATGTAAATGTCAACTTATACTTAAATGTTTATTTTATGTATATAGTCTCCTTGGTAGAGAAAGAGAAGAAGAAAGAGTTCACAAAAATTCATTGCAGAATTCAATCCATTTGGCCAACGCCAAATTTGGCACTCTCCAAATTTGGTGAGCGCAATATGGCTTGTTACAAGTTTTTTTTGCAATTCGGCACCAAAATTGTGTCACAGATCCATGCACTTACCCACCTATTGTATGATAAGGGAGTAGTACACCCTAAGGATGTGGTACTTCAAACAATTTAGAGAAAGGATAGAAATGTGGTTCACAAGTTTTGAAAAGTGAGGATCAAAGTATAGACCATGTATAAACCTTGTTGGTACTCCAAAGAGTAGGTGGGGACATTGTTTCCTTAGTTTATTTATATTTAATCTTTTGTAGCACCAAAAGCCTCTCTATTAAGGGAGGTATGGTCAAAAAAGTATCAATAAGGTTTGGAGCCTTCAAAAAAATATTAATTTGAACATTAGACTTAATAAATACTAATAGTTTTGATACAATCATAATTGCTATTGGTTATTAGGAGGTGATTACCATAATTTATGATAATTGAAATGATTTTGATAGTATAATTATGTAGCCACTAGAGCAATAGTTTGAATAATAGGTGGTAAGAAAATTGTTTAATATTCTAAAAAAATTAATACAAATATTTACCACTTTACGATCACAAAGAGCTTGTGAGGGAAAGGTGAGAGCATATAGCGAGTAAATATTATTATTCACCATTTTATTATCACCTACATCCCATATACACAAGCTAAGAGCATATAGTGAATGAATAATTATTATTATATATCAATTTTTTATATCAACAAAGCCCAAAAATATGCAAAAATAGATTATAACAAATTTATATAGGTATATTGAAGCTTCAAATAGTAATACACAAATACGAATAAAGTTTCAATCCATATTAAAAAAAATTCTTGAGTGATCATAAAATGTATGCTTCTATAACTTGTTGCAAATACCAAAATATATGCTAAAATATAAATGAAATTTTGAAATAAAATACAATTTCTATGTAAGATTTCCCTTAAGAAATCAAGTGATTTTCATGCCCCATTCTTCAAGAAACCAAAGGGGTTTCTCCTTTAATCTCCAAATTCTAATATTTTCATGTTGGAATCTTATACTTGATATAAAAGACTAAATAACTTGGTTGATGTTTCGAATGCAATAGGCTCCTCAATATATAGTACCATTAGGCCTCATTTTCCCTTTAAAGAACAATTAAAATATTAATGAGATTATTTGCTAAAACCAACCTCTTTGTCTTGTAACTCATTAATTTATTGCCTTAGAATTTTTCATGAAGAATTTAACAAGTGTCCTAGGGGTTACACAATTTTTTTTTGAAAATCCACCCCATATTATTTATTGTTATTTTATCTATTGCTACTAAATCATGGACCCTTTTAAAAATATTTTAATATTCTTATCAAGAAAATAAGGATAGAGCCCACATAAATTAATTAATTAAAAAGAGACATTACAAATTGACAATAGTAGTCTTGAAAATGACATGTGATAATTTTGTTATGTGTAATCTAAAAACTAAAAAAGGTGAGAAATTCAATCAACTTAAATCAAATGTTTGGATAGTTATGCTACTTTAATACATGGAAGTAAAGTATAATGATATACAAACATAGAAGAGAAGGAAGGAGGAATTTTCTAGACATGCTAAGAACACACGACATTTTGTAAGGATGAAACAAGGAGGATAAGACTAAAATTTGCATTATAACCCTATTCGTACATATTGTATGATTATAGTATAGGTGATAATATTTCTATTGGGAACTAGGCTTTTCCTCTTAAAGTGGGTTTTTATAGGGTGTATAATATGTGCAAAGTGTTTAATGTATATATGTGATTGAGTTTTCTATTTGTTTGAACATAGTGTTCATTATCTAATTCTTTATGGAAAGTTAATTAAACTATAGAATAGTAATTTAGATTACTTCAAACTTGTCACAATTTTGAACATTTATAGCAATTACAAATCCTTAACTCCTTATGAGACAAGTTGATTTATTTTAATATTTATCAATTATCCAACTTAGACTTAAGCTATTAAATTGACAGCTATTAGGATTTAGAAACTAACTTGCAGCCTACTAGGGTTCAATACCACATGTATGTGACCCTAATATAGAAAGTTATTGTTATGAACCTTTTTTTTCTTTGAACTTGTTGTATACACTTAAATTCTTTAGGTTTATGTTCATTTTATGTCTATAAATGGTGGAGCTTAAAAGAATTGATGAAACTTGTTATGCTAGGGAAATAAGTTAACTAGCTTCCCACCTTGCAACTTAATTGGTCCCCTTGATTAATATAATTATTTGGAACAAGTTTGTAGACAAGCCAAGTAGAATGCAAGTATTTAAGTTCAACCTTACAACTATAGCTACTAATGCAATGATCATTAACTAATTGGATGATGTTTGAATCACATGTTATCCAATGATATAAAATGAATTAGGGTTTTAGCTTTTTATACGACACCATAGCATGAAAATTTGAATATTTGGCATGAGAATCAGCAAAAAGAAAAGTTGAAGTCAAGTTAACTTGGGACCATGATTAAATTTTGACTTTGAAAATTTAGATGTCAAAATCACACATACAATTTTGAACCATGTTTAGAAGTACAAAGACAAGATTGACCTAAGATAATGAATAGAAAATGTGAAACTTAAATCCAAATCTTTTTAAAATAGACAATTAAATTAAAATTAAAAAACAACTCTCAAACAAAAACACTAAAATTTAAAAAAATTAAAAATTAAAATAAACTAGCAATCACACCTTGGTGTGCAATGGGTAGCCGATGGTTTTTTTGTTAATTTAGAATTTGTATGGATAGAGCTTAGTATTTGACATTAAGTATAGTAGAATATAATTGTGAGTTGCTTTGAACTAAGAAGAAAACCAATTTGAAATAAATGCTTTTTTTGTGTAGGAAGATGGAATAAAAGTGCTTATTAATGATGGTGTATAGATATTATTATAATGTTTGAAACTGAATAATATTGAGTATACATTCAAATATTAAATTAATTGTTCTGCATGTTTATAATATAATTTATAAATTGTGAATATTAGTGGAAATTTAGAAACAATATTTAATTCTTTACTTTCTTTCTTTGCATAAAATGAAATGATTATTTTGATAAGCTAAATTCAATGTATTTAAATATATTTTTCTAAAATATAATGTTTTTTTATTTGTAAAATATAATAATTTATTTTTTTGTTTTTTGTTTTTTGTTTTTTGTTTTTTTTTTTTAAATTTTGACCTTTATAGTATGAATGTGAACATATTTTCTAGTGGAAATGTACAAAGAATATTGATTATTTTTTTCTTTGATTATTTTATATTGGATTCATCGAATGGTTAGATCTCTTTCAATAGTCTTGCATCATGCTAACACATTATCAACCGCCCATGCCTTTATAATATGATTTATACACTTTGAATATTGATGGAAAATTAGAAACAATATCTAATTATTGCTTTCTTTCTTTGTATAAAGTGCAACAATTAATTAGATAAGGTAAATTCACTATAGTAAAAAAAAAAATTGTAAAGTATAATAATTATGGTTTTTTTGTTTTTTGTTTTTCACCTTTATAATATGAATGTAAAACATATTTTCTAGTGGAAATGTAGAAAGAATATCTATTCTTTTTTTTCTTTCTTTGTATAAAGTAGTTTTTTTAAATATTATCTTTATTTATTTTATATTAAGGTCAGATCTTTTTCAATAGTCAATCATCATTCTACAACATTCTTAACCATTGATCATTAAAATGAGCCAGTAATATTCATATAAGAAACCCTTCCATAACATTCTTAACCATTGACCATTAAAATGAGCCAGTAATATTCATATAAGAAACCCTTCAACATAATAAAAAATAAATACTAAAAATATTGAAAAAAAAAACTAAAAAATGAAAATATTAATACTAAAAATATCCTTTTCATGTCTACAATAATAAAATTATTAAATCACAAAATCTATTAATAGAACATAATTACCTATAAAGTAGTACTCATCCATGTATGTCGAAATATACACTCTTAAGATAAATATCATCTTTTATCTTTTATTTTTCTTAAGTTATATCTATTTTTATTTTATCCTAACTCCTCTTTGTCGGCTGCTCTTAACCATGACCCAGTTAAGCCCAAATTTGCATGGCAAACACCTTTAAAAGGATGTCAATGTGGAAGCAGGATGAACTAGTAGAAAGAAAATCAAGAAAATATTTAATCCAGAGTTTAAAAAAGCATACAATCCTATACTTTGGACTTGCGCTCGAGCTTAAACGAATGGAGAGAGAATTGATTTCAGCAGTTGAGAGAGACGAGGAGAATTGTGATCTCTCTGAGCTGCCTCAGCATATGAAGGAATTCATATTTGAAAAGTTTCCATTACAATCAATCTCCTGCTCTCGCGTAGTCTGTAGAGAATGGAATACTCTTTTGTCCTCCCACAACTTTCTCTCTTCACTGCCCACCCACAATCCATGGCTGCTTCTCTGTGGTGAAGGGCATTGTATGGCCTACTGCTTTTCTGCACAAAAATGGATGACTGTCACTCTCTCTTTCCTCCCACGTCCATTTGGGAATGATTTCGGTTTTTACATATTATCAAGTTCAGTGCAGGGACTGCTTCTACGATATACCACACAATTATATGTTTGCAATCCGCTCATGAGAATTTATAAAGAGATAGATATAAATATGGGTGGCAGGGTCATGGGGATTGTACAAGGAGGAAACAGAGAGCCCTACTTGGTAGTGAAGTTAGACCACACCTGGACGCTTTCTGTTTCCATACAAATCTACCATTATTTTCAAGATTCACAGCGGATTAGGTTTAAAGGTGCAGTGAAACAGGTGATTTCTATAGATCACAATGAAATGGTTGAGTGCAATGGCGTTCTGTTTTGGAGCACAGGGTGTCCTCTTACTATTGTGGCTTGCAGTATTCAAGATGATAGTTTTATTAAACCAGTAAAAATAGCCGAATTCCCAATCCACCTTATTATTGGAGATAATATGATTGAAGGAGAAATGAAATCATTTATGGTGGCATATGGGTTGTCAGTTCTGTTGATAGTAGTAATTAAGGATCTGTCAAAGCCTATGAAAATAGCTATTATGGAGTTGTTTAGGGATGAGAAAGATCCATTGTTTTGGAAATGGAGAGAGTTTGTAAAGATGCCTCCTGCCTCTGTCCCTCAATATCTTAAGATGAGCTATGAAAGTAGTTGGCAGTGGGGGTGTGTTGGTGTGGGGGATTACCTGTGCTTTTGCTGTGTAGAAGATGTAGAATGTCCAAAGGTGGCTGCATATAATTTAAGAGGAGGACTTTGGCAATGCCTTCCTCAATGCCCCGGTACAAACTTTTCCAAGATGATGTCATTTGAACCTAAGCTTATGGGGAAGGTGTAAGTCCTTTACATGAATTTCAAAAGAATAAAATATTGTTATTTGAATTCAAGTTTATGGTGGAAGTGTAACTATTCTATGTAAATATATGATTGAACTTAAAGTTTATGATGAATTATTTTAAGAGTCAAATAGTTAATTAAGAAATTGAATTCTTTGATACTTTCATATTCTATTCCAATTTCAAGTCTGTTTATATTACTAGCATATTTATATTTAGAAAAATCTATGTAAAATATGCTGACAGATATCTTTCTCCAGGTGCCTATTTTAAATTAAATTTGCACCATATAAATGCAATAAGTGTGTCGAGAAGGACATCTCTTGGTGTATTTTACATAGATTTTTCTAAATGTGATAGACCCTAAACCTGATCCTAATTGAATTCTAGTTCCCTAACTTTGAACATAATTTTAATCGTAAGCCTAGCACTAACCCTTTTGTTGATTGAATCCTAACTATAACCTTAACTCTAATTGATTCCTAACCCTAATTGATTCTCAATCATAACCCTTTAATTGAATACTAAACATAACTCTAATTATAACCCTATTTGAACCCCTATTATAACCCTCACCCCAAGCAATATCATAAAATCATAATACTAATTGAACCCTCAACTTAGCCCTAATTGATGCCTAACCCTAATTGAAACCTAATTTATAGGAACCCTAATTAAATCCTAACTTTTTTTGTACCCTAACCCTAATTGAACTTAGATTGAATTGTAACCCTAATTCTACCATAAACCTAATCCTAACTCTAACCCTAATTGAACTCTAATCTTGGTCTTAACTTTAATTGATGGTTAACCTATTTGAACACTAATGTAACCTAATCCTAATTAAATTCTAACCATAAACCTAATTGGACTCTATCCCTAATTATAACCTAACCCTAGCCCTAATTGTAGCCCTATCCCTAATTAGACTCTAACCATAATCCTAATTAAATTGTAACCTTAATTGAACCCTAATCCTAAGCCTAATTGAACTCTAGCCCTAACTTTAAACACTAATTTAATTCTAACCCTAACATTATCCCTTACACTAATTAAATGATAACTATAACCCTAACTCTAATTGGGTTCTAACCCTAATCAATCCTCATTCCTAACCCTTTAATTGAATACTAAACCTAACTTTGATTGTAACCCTATTTGAACCCTAATTATAACCCTAACCCCAAGCTTTATCATACAAACCTTTCCCTAACCCTAATTGAATGCTAATGTACATTAGCCCTAATTAAATCTTAACCCTGATTGAACCTTAACCATAAACTTGACCCTTATTAAACCCTTACCAAACAGATCCATAATTGAACCCTAATACTAACCCTAATTTAATACTATCCATAGTTAGAAGTTCTAATCATAATCAAAATTAAAATCTAACCCTAATTTAACCCAAACCCTAATTGAACTCTAAACTTAACTCTAAACACTATTTTAATCCTAACCATAATTGGATCCTAACCCTAACACTAACCTTACACTAATTGAAACTTAACTATAATTGTAACTTAAATTTAATTCTAATGGAACCTTAACTATAATTGTAATTTAAATTTAATCCTAGTTGAACTCTAACCCTAATTGAATCATAGCCATAATTAAATTGTAACCTTATTTGGACCATAACCTTAAATCTAAACCTTTATTTAATTGTAACTATAATTGAACCCTAACCCTAATCTTGGTCCAAAATCTTATCCTAATTGAGCATAATTAAACCCTATCCAAAACCCTAATTTAACCCATGTATTCAAATCTTTGTGAGGTTTTTTTATTTAGTATTTCTTATTGATTTATATTTTAAATCTTTGTCTTTCTTTTTGATTTATTTATCTTTGTGATCAAATCTCTAATTTATCTTAAATCTTTTTATTTATTTATTTGATCTTTTAATCAAATTTTTGTGATCAAATATTTGATTTTCCTTTTTCTGGATTTATTTATTAAATCTTTTAATCAAATTTTTGTGATCAAATATCTGATTTTCCTTTTTTATTAATTCATCTTTACGATCAAATATCTAATTTATCTTTTATTTCTCTTTGAGATCAAGTTTTTTTATTTATTTATTTGATCTTTTTTAGTTTATTAAAATCTTTGATTCATAATTTATCTTTGAATTGTTTATTTGATTTATCTTTTATCTTTGATTTATTTATTTGATCTTTTAAATTTTTTTTATTTTTTTATTTTTATTTGATTTTTAAATTTATAATATTTTAAAATATTTGTGATTTATCTTTGATTTCTCTTTCTCATAAAATTCCTTTCCTTTTGATTTTTTTTAATCAATTCTCTTTGATTTTGATTTTGATTTTGATGTTAATTTTTCTTTGATTTTTCTTTTTGATTTTTTTATCAAATCTCTTTGATTTGGATTTGGATTTTTCTATTAAATTTCTTTGATTTTGATTTTTCTATTAAATTTAATCTCACCCTTCTTAAATTCTATATTTGTTAGTATTATATATTAAATAAAACAATGAAAAAAATCTACTATATACTCAATTTAAATCAATTCAAATCCATCCATCATAAAAAAAAAAAATTAAAAATAAAATTTACCAAAATTAAATTAAACAACCCATTCTTTAAACTCTAAATATCTCTACTTTAAACAACTCTCGAGATTAAAATTAATTGAATAATTTATAATGGATTAGAAGGATATCTCTAATTTGGTTAGCCTAACAATGATATAGTTGTTAGCATTAGGGTTGACATTTATTATTTTACACATTTCATTTATTTCTCTATTTTTTTATAACTCTCAGTAGAAATATTGACACATTAAATATCCTTAAACTCTAATTTGATAACCTAGGGGTTATCCAATTAGAGTAATGTATGTAATAAACTCTCAATTTCTTATTTTTAGAAATTGTAATTAAAAATCTTCTATAACTGTAATAAACTCTCAATTTCTTATTTTTAGAAATTGTAACTGAAACTCTTTTGTAACTGTTAAAAAAAGGCTCATTGTTTTTTTTCATTGAAAACATTGAGATTATCCAACCACAATGAGATCTAATGTGGGAGCTTGCCTCACTTCACCAAACAATAGTCTAAACTATTGCATGGTTCATTTGATTTTCTGGCCTCAACTATTATGCAGCCTATTATGCTATTAATAGCAATGCTAAACCAAATGCCACACCCATCAATTTGAATGCTGATTCGCCAGTCAATCTAACCAATATAGAGACTCATCTCCCTTTTCCCAATGGGCCAGTGAGGTTATCGGTGAATAATAATATTTGATTGAATACATTGAATAGTTTGAATTATAGAGACTTGAACATTTGATGATATCAGGCTACTGCTTTATATTTTCTAGTTGTTAAGAATGGTATCATGCTGTTAATGGGGGTTAAATTGGTTTAGGATTAGCATATATAGATTAAAAAAACTAAAACTCACTAAAGCCATGACAAAAATGGATAGAGTTATTTTACAAAACCCTTACACAACATGTTTATTTAAAAATGAGATGAACATGTATATCAATTGCAGAAGTTTAATGTTGCTGGCAAGGTTTTCAATGACAAGACATCGATACATTTTTGTCATGGAATATGATAATCAAAGCATACAAAAGACATTTCAGCAAAGGAAACAAATAGGTGTGCACTTAGATTGGTTCACCTTTTCCAGCATCGTTCCATTGTGTACAAAAATGGGAGCTTTGGAAAACCAGATATAGAGAGGCGTTGAGCCATGTCTGCACATCCTTCACCTGCTCCTTCTTCTACTCCGCTGATCACAAACACTACAAAAAACTTATTTTTGGAGAAGAGGAATGTGAATAAAAGATCTCCCATATTCATCATCCTCTTCTTTGCATGCCGATCTAATATAAATATCGAATGATAATGGCTTCTCCCTCTCCACAATCTATGTTTGAAATCAATCTGTGTTTCATATCTAGAGAAACAAATGCTTAAACATTAAAATTGCAATGCATGAATTGAAAAGGCACTACAGGAGACCAGAGAGCTCAAATATATATATAAATGTGTTTGTCCCCTGACATGGTTTGAAACGGTTTGCATGCAGTGACCACTCTCCACTACCCTGCCAGCATGATACATGTCTTTGTTGGAATATTTAATTATGCAGTCAGCAAACTTGTCCAAGTCGGCCCCACGTCAGATGAAGACTTTGATGTTGTCCCCTAACGTAAACATGCTACATTTATTTTTTGTAGATAAATTTGAAATTCAAATTGTGCACTTGATTTTTGGGCTTGTTACAGCCAATGAACACCTACAACAATTAATGAGTTAGGTAAATTTGAAATTTGAATGAAGCGCTCATTTTCATGGGTTGAAAGTAAGACAAAAAGGAATGTCTTTGCAACCGTTGGAGTTAGAGCATAAGGCAGTTTTTGTTTTGTATTGAAGTGGTAACCCTGTAGCAGTAGATGAAAAAGGGAATGTTCAACACAAAACTAGTGACAACAGCAACACAAAAGGAATTTTTTAGCAGACACAGTGCATTGTCAACTACAACTACAGGATTGTAGCAGTTTATTGTTTTGAGGTGTGAGTGTAGCACCCAGTCATTGGACATATGTCCAAATAGATTAGGTTTTATTTTGTGCATGTAAATAAGAGAATATCCTCTGAGTTTTTGTATTTTGAAGAAAGCAAGGAATATATGTAAAGTCAATTTATGTCTGTTTATCTTGTTGTCACTATGCATTCTCTGTGTGTTTTCTGTGTGATTACTTATGTTCTGTCAATCTAGTAATAGTAGTAAAGTTGTGTATCAGCACCCCTACCACCCAACAAGTGGTATCAGAGCCCTATTTTTCTAAGCAGTAAGTTTATTGTGGGTGTCTTTGGTTAAGCCCTAGGTTATCTAGGCATTGTTTAGTCTTCTCAAATTTGAGAAATATGGCAAGATGTGAGAACAAAGGTTGGTAGTAGCCACCACATTTTGATGGAAAAAATTATGATATATGGGCTAAGAAAATGAGAACCATCTTAGTTGCAAATGACCTATGGGAGTTGGTCACTATTAGGTTCAATAATATCATAGACCCAAATGTATTTGCAGCCATCTCAAATGCACAAAAGAATCAGTTGAAGGACATAAGAATGAAGGATACAAAATCCCTCAGTTTGATTGAGGCAGCCTTGAGTGAGGTTATCTTCCCACATATTACAGCAACAAACTATGCAAAACAAGCTTGGGAGATATTGCAAAATAGTTACAAAGGGACTGACAAAGTGAGATTAGCTAAGTTGTAGCTCTTGAGAAGAAATTTTGAGACTCTACAAATGAAAGATAATGAGTCCATTTCAAATTTTAACATAGGTTTCAACCTTGTTAAATCAGCTGAGAGTCAATGGAGAAACAATGGAAGAGCAAAAGATTGTTGAGAAAATCCTAAGAGCATAACCTATTGAGCATTGGACAAATGGTCCAAAACGGTTACAAAATCCTCATAGAGAATGGAGAATGCAAAATATTTGATAGAGGAGGTGGCAAAAGAGTGATGGATGCAGTGCAAATGATGAGAAATAGAATGTTTCCTCTCATGATGCACATAGTGTCTGTGACAAGAACAGTAGATGGTTAGCAACAACAAAGTTCCCCAGCTCTGACAACAGTCACACAATAGTCGGCGGTCAAACAACAGTCTGCATTCAAGATAGTCATCAAAGACCCATCCAAACTATGGCATTTAAGGTATGGGAACTTAAGCTTTTCAAGTTTGAGTTTATTGTCTAGGAAAGGAATGGTTAGGGGTTTACCATCCATTGTAGAACCCTATGGCAAGTGTGAGGCTTACATTTTAGGAAAGCAACATAGGCAACCTTTCCAATCTGGGTATTCTAGGAGAACAAAAGCACCTCTTGAGTTAGTGCACTCAAATTTGTGTGGACCCATGAAAACCCCCACATTAGGAGGAAATACATATTTCATGACTTTCATAAATGACTATAGCAGAAAAATATGGGTCTATTTTTTGAAAAAAAAATAGGAAGCCTTTGAGAAGTTTAAGTGGTTTAAGGTAGCAGTTGAGAAGGAGAGTGGTCACTATATCAAAGCCCTTAGAACAAATAGAGGGGGAGAGTACATCTCCAATGAATTCCTAAATTTTTGTAGGAATGAGGGCATTCACAAATAATTCACAACTAGGTATACCCCACAACAAAATGGAGTGGTGGAAAGGAAGAATAGGACCATTCAAGATATGGCGGCAAGTATGCTAAAAGCAAAAGGGTTGTCACACATATTTTGGGGAGAAGTTGTAGCAACAATAGTCTATATATACTAAATAGGTGTGCCACAAAGTCTGTCTATGATAGGATTCCACAAGAGGTGTGGACAAACAACAAATGGAGTGTTGAGCACTTAAGGATATTTGGGTGTGTGGCATACGCACTCGTGCCAAAAGAGAAGAGGCAAAAATTTGATGAAAAAGGAGAAAAGTGTATCTTCATAGGCTATAGTGAGGATTCAAAAGCCTAAAATTTATACAATCCCATCACCAAGAAAGTAGTAATCAGCAGGGATGTTATATTTATTAAAGTTGAAGAATGGGATGGAACGATAGATGACACCACGGGTATTTTAGTTACAATACCCATTGATGATGAAGAAGTTGCAGATGATAGAAAAATAGGGGGAGCTCAAGAGAGTAGTAGCTCAGGAAGAAACCACCATAGAGCATTAGAAAATAGCAGCTCTGGTGATCTACAATAGAATAGTAACTCTGGCAATGTTCAGTAGAGACAACAGTCTAGCAGTACTGAACAGAGATAGCAGTCTAGCAGCTCTAGAATTTAGCAGAGCAGTAGCTCCGACAACCAGCAGTACAATAGCTCCAAAGGTCAAAGTAGCAACAGTTCAAAAGAAAATTCAAAACATACACTCGCATCATTGATTCCACGTAAGACAACGAGTGTGAGGGAGATCTATGACAGCACACAACATGCTGATTTTGATGAAATTTTGGATTTTGCATTATTCTCATATAGTGATCCAACACACTTTGAGGAAGCGGTGAAAGAAGAGAAGTGGTGTAAGGCCATGGATGAAGAATTGGAGGCTATAGAGAGGAATCAAACATGGGAGTTGACCGATTTACCCAAGGGTAAGCAAGTGATTGGAGTGAAGTAGGTCTATAAGACCAAGTGTACTGCAGAAGGAAAAATTGAAAGACACAAGGCAATACTTGTTGTCAAAGGATACAAACAGCAGCCCGGTATAGATTATGATAAGACATATGCACCAGTTGCAAGGCTGGAAACAATGCGGACACTCATAGCACTTGCAGCACAACATCAGTGGAAAGTGTTGCAAATGGATGTAAAGTCAGCCTTCTTGAATGGAGTGTTGAAGGAGGAAGTGTATGTGGAGCAACCACCTAGCTATGAAGTCCCAGGGCAAGAGAACAAAGTGTATAGGCTCTAGAAAGCTCTTTATGGGATGAAACAAGCACCTTAGGCGTGGTCTAGTAGAATAGAATTTTATTTGTTGAGCAATGGATTTAGCAAAAGCCACAGTGATCCCACACTCTACATCAAATCAACCAAAGGTGATATTTTAATTGTTGTTTTGTATGTAGATGATTTTATTTTTACTGGTAACAATGACATCAGAATTGTTGATTTTAAGGAGGTGACAAAAAATGAATTTAAGATGACGGATTTAGGTTTGTTGAAGTATTTTCTTGGGATAGAAGTTCAACAAACAATGCATGGCATTTTTATTTCACAATCTAATTATGCAAAACAAATTTTAAGGAGGTTCAAAATGAATAACAACAAACTTGTAGCCACACCAACAACAACAGGTCTGAAACTGTGCAAGACTGACAACAGTAAGGAAGTGAACCCAACCCTCTACAAAAGCATGGTTGGAAGTTTGATGTACTTTACATCAACTAGGACCGATTTAATGTATGCAGTAAGCTTGATATCTAGGTTCATGGAGGAACCTAAGGAGACACATTGACAAGCAGGAAAAAGGATTTTGAGGTATGGCAATGGAACAACAGGATATATGGCATCATGTATGGTGCATCTAATGAATTTAAGTTTGATGGTTTCAAAGATAGTGATTGGGTAGGAAATGTGCATGATAGGAAGAGCACATTTGGCTATGTCTTCAACATGGGATCGGGTGCAATCTCATGGGCATCTAAGAAGTAGTTGATTGTCTCTCTCAGCATAGCAGAAGTAGAATACATAGTGGAAAATGTAGTAGCTTGTCAGGAAATTTGGTTGAGGAGGATCCTTACATATTTACAACAACAAGTTGAAAACACAGTCATTCATTGTGACAATGTGTCCTCCATAGCGCTGACAAAGAATCTAATCTTCCACAGACAAAGCAAACACATCGAGATTCAATATCACTTCATAAGGGAGTTTGTAGAACAAGGTGAGATTGAATTGCAATATTGCATATCCGAGTAGCAGATCGATGACATCTTCATGAAAGCATTGCCTAAGGATATTTTTGAATGCCTAAGAGACAAGCTCGGCATTATGGATAGCTTTGAAGATCAGCTCCGGAAGGAAATTGCAAATTGACAGCTGACTTGCAAATTAAGGGGGAGTGTTTGAATATTTAATTTTGTAGTCAGCAAACTTGTCCAAGTCAGCCCCATGTTAGATGAAGATTTTTATGTTTCCCCCCAATCTAAACATGTTGCATTTATTTTTGGTAGATAAATTTGAAATTCAAATTGTGCACTTGATTTTTGAGCTTGTTACAGCCAATGAACACCTGCAACAATTAATGAGTTAGGTAAATTTGAAATTTAAATGAAGCACTCATTTTCATGGGCTGAAAGTAAGACAAAAGGAATGTCTTTGCAACCGTTGGAGTTACAGTAGAAGGCAGTTTTTTTTTTGTATTGAAAAGGTGATCCTGCAGTAGCAGATGAAAAGGGGAATGTTCAACACAAAACTAGTGATAGTAGCAACACAAAAGGAATGTTTTAGCAGATGCAACGCATTGTTAGCTGCAACTATAAGATTGTAGCAGTTTATTATTTTGAGGTATGAGTGTAGCACCCAGTCATTGGACATCTGTCCAAATAGCTTAGGTTTTATTTTGTGCATGTAAATCAGAGAATATCCTCTAATTTTTTATATTTTGAAGAAAGCAAGGAATATTGCAAAGTTAATTTTTGTTTGTTTATCTTGTTACCACTGTGCGTTCTTTGTGCATTTTATGTGTGATTACTTATGTTCTGTCAGTCTAGTAACAGTAGCAAAGTTATGTATCAGCACCCCTGCCGCCCAATAGTCTCATAATTTTTTTATTGAATTTTAAATCTTTTAGATTCTAAGACTGACAAATGCACACCAAATTTGACATCAAGAGTTTTTGTTTACACAGATTGTTGGTTGTCACTGTAGAACGCCTCTCGGTGTAAATAATTAACTCAGGAAAAATTGTATTTGCAGGTTGAAAAAACTATTCCTTTATTCATGCTTATATAAAAAAGAGCTCCACTAATACGTAGATCGCTTCAACTAAAACTAGAGTGAACATCTAAAAACCAAGCATGCATTTTGCATGCATTATTCCCTGCGTTGGTCGTAAGGCGGTGAAAGATAAGTTTATCAATTGAAACTAAAAAAAGCAAAGTAAGATTAAATCTAATTGTCTAAACATGTAAATCTGTGCAGCATAATGAAATCTAATAGTTTGGTACTACGCATGAAGAGTTGCATGTAGAATGATTCATGCTTTGTCGGCTTTATTCTTTATGGAGGTTATAAAATCAAGATCCTCTGGATTACACCTTCTTCTCTGAGAATGGATTGGTTGGGCATAATCAACACACTAAGCGTTGACCACCTGTCTTTCTTTAACTCAACCCTTTACGCATTTTTTACATTTCGCATTGTTAAAAAAATTTCTAATGGTGTCATTGGTTTTAGTTGTTGTATGCCATTTTGGGAGAGTGGGCTCCCTAGTGTTGCATTTACTGGTTTCATTATGGCGTAAGGAATCATCCAAAGATATGTAATATCATTTGTATGATGTCATATCAATTTTTTTTGTTTTATTTCATTATAAAACAGTTTTGTTGTTATCTAGTTAAATGAAGGTGTTTGATCTATAGATTTACATGGATATAAAACAATATAATCATCAATCTCATAAATATAAAATTTATTGAAACCAATTGTCTTTAATCTTACCATATAGGAGAAGGAGAAGCCAACATTTGATATAGCTTAAGGAATGAACTTTAAAGAAATGATGTTGAAGATATTTTTTACTTGTGCACTAGAAATTTACCCTTGGCTCTACATATGACATAGTTTTTTCAAAGGTGTATCATGTAAACTACTCTAATCCTTTAAATAGATAGTATATTTTTAAATATTTCCCTTAGCTTATCAACAAAGTACGTATGAACATACTACAGTAACCAAAAATCAAGGTGGCTAAACAAGGAGAAAGTGTTAAAAGTGGTTATTTCGAGAGAAATACAAACAACACAAGCCTCCATGTTGAGTCTCCTAGCCCTCTACAACCCACCACTGTTTTCCCCCTCAAAATGAAAGTTATAAACATTAATGTTGGCAAAGGAGAAGGAAATCATAGTATTAATGGTGCCTTGGTTTGGTTGATATTTTTCATCTCCTTTAGATAATTATTCAACCTTCTAAAATAGTTTTATCTTTAATCCCCAAATCCCTATGCTCCTCTTCCATCGAGTAAAACTATATGAAAATTTAATATAAAACTATTGAAATCTTTTAAAAACTTGTTTATATCAAAAAAAAAAAAAATTATAAGGTAAGTTGTCACCAAGGGAGTGACACCCCAAAAATTAATTTTTGAAGTGTTTGAATGTCATTTTGGTCATTCATCATATATTACAGTTTCACATGTGGCATTGGCTTAGGAGCATGTTTTCTTTGAATGATTATTTCTAATGCTTAGTGTCAATTCTCCCCTAAATCTCCACCCGCTCTCTTCTCCATGATGTTGAGTTGACAGCCTAACTGTGTCACGATTAGTTCGTAACTATGTGTGTGTCTCCCATGGCACCATTCCAATCAATGAATCTGCATTTTGTTTCTCACTTCAGCTCATCGGATGATGATTTGAAGGTACCTACAAATATCACACCATTATTTATTTGGGTTAGTTCAATGGCCAGGAAATATCAATTACTGAGTTATCAAACAATGGAGACACCAATCTCTCTTCATAGTAGAAAAATCCAACTTGCATTTAGGGGAAGGATAACGGATCAGTGACTAAAAAATGTGGCAATGGATAACTTGGTCATTTAACTCTTAAGGCAATGCGTCTGATACTGGGTAAGGATTTTTTGGTGTCATAGGAGTGCTATAGAGTTAACTCTAACATCCCTTCATGTTTTATGGCTTCCCTTTTGGACCTTAGCGTATCAAAACAAATGGTGGCCTCCCTAACTAGGGATATCTTTGATGTAGGCTTGCTCAAGGGTTTGGATAAGATACTTGAGGTGAATCAACTAGGAAAAGGGATCCCCCATCCCAAGGAACTGGGTCAACATCCAAATCCAGACGTTGAATTCTTGCCCTTTCCAATGGATCTTTTCGAGAATGCCTATTGGATGTACCACTTCTGTGTTAAATTCAAGTATTATTTCCTAAATCATTTATACAATTATGCCCCAATCCAATATTTTTGATGGGTTACCCAGTTCATGGATTTTAGTGAAGATTAACACAATCCTAATTTGCAAGTTCAAGTTTTGTTATCTAAATAGATAAAATATGACAAAGTTAAAGAATAGGATAGGTGTAGAAAATATAGGTGATATATCCAATTTTGATATTCCCCTTTTGTAAATAAGGAACATTTGTATTAACAGACAAATATATATCATGTTAAAAGGATTGGTTACCACTACTAAGTTTTAGACAATGGATAAATGTTTGGCATAAAATTTCTATTAATGATATTTGGGGACTTCCTATAAGATTATATGTGAGGTGCCTAGAATTGATTGAGCATTTGAATGTTTTTTTTTCAATCTTGTTTATTGAATAGTTTGAGAAGTTTACAATTCCTAACGCCATGAATTTTAATCTTAGGGCATAGTTAGGTTTTCAAAATCTTAAGCTTAAATGTATTCATTTTAATTTCAGTGCATATGGCTTGATAACCTTCATGGTGTTTTTGCATTTTTTTTCTATCTTATGACATAATTGAGATATAGATCTTAAAAAATTTCTTTTTGTGGCGTGTATAAATGATCAAGGCATGGATTTCAATAGAGGCTAAGAAAATGGATTTTTTACAGCATGCTCTATTTGAACATTTTTAACTAAGAATAATTTAGGATTTAGATATTGAGTCCAACCTATGTTAGAAATCTATTATGTATGTTTCCTTTCATAGGGTAACAGAGCCCGACTTTCACATTTTGTCTATGTGACTTTAAAATACTCTATTAATCCTTAGGAAATATTTTGGATCCTACAAATACCTTCTAAAGAGGAATATTATCAAGATAGGATACTAAAGCATGGACTACCCTAGTGGTCTCATGGTAAAAAAGATAGCTTAGATACAGTTTGGTCGACGACCATCTTAGTTGAGTTTTGAATCAACATCCTGATGTTCCTTTAGTAAAATATTTTTTAGACCTTCCCATTTGCATGGATCATCATCTATAATAATGTCTTTGTCCTATTTTACACCATAATTAGCCAATAGGTCTACTTCCCCATTAGCCTCTCTATACATATGTGTCAAACAAAAGTCCTCAAATTG
The DNA here is from genome assembly GCA_007258455.2 of Sequoia sempervirens. Lineage (NCBI taxonomy): Eukaryota > Viridiplantae > Streptophyta > Pinopsida > Cupressales > Cupressaceae > Sequoia > Sequoia sempervirens. The sequence continues at coordinate 19,384 of VDFB02251892.1, forward strand.
TTCCAACAAGTCCCAAATTATTTGGACCCGTGTCTTTAATTTCTAGTTAGGAGTAACTTTTTTCCTTATTGCTTGTATGCACAACAGTGAATCACCGTCCACGTCTATCTATTTGATTCATTTTTCTTTACTTAGCCATAGGCCTAAAGCCAATACTTCTATTTTTGTCTCATTATTAATTACATTACCAATTTTCCTCGATAGAGCCCATTTGCAATTTCTTTCACAATCCCTGATAATGCATCCTGCTCCAATTGGGCCTAGATTCCCTTTTGCAAATCCATTGAAATTTTCTTTTAGCCTAGATTCCCATGTTTGATTACCTTATTATTCAAATCTTCTAACTCCTTTTCAAGCTTTTCTTTCTCTTGAGATATATTTGAAAGGGAAATGGAAAACTCGGAAAGCCTTCCAAGATCTAGTATGCACCTTCAGTACCTTATGTTTCTTAAAACAAATCAGATTTTAATCATCTTGATAGAAGCACACACTACTATGCCTTAAAGTGGAAACAGACATAGTTTAATTTCCCATGCATTAACCCTTAGAGGAAAGTCAATGTAGTTGTCAAATCTAGAAAATTTCAGCAACATAATGGTATGTAAATAAACATTTCAAGAATGAGAAATACAAAGAATAGAAGAAAGATAGACATAAGAGAAGAAGACATGATATACGTGGGGAAAACCCTTTTGGGTAAAAAACCCCACATTCCAAAGCATTGAACCAATGTATTGATCTATAACAAAATAGTTACAATACACTTGCAGGCTCATAGCCTTAACATGGAGACTACATCTTTCTCTTCTAAAGGAAATCTGACAGCTCTTTGATACCTACAATATTCAACATACAAAACCCACTCCAAGACATCCAATATATAGATAATACAAGCATGAAGGTAGCTTCTAGAACAAGCTACAAGATATGGGCGTCCAAATCCATGTGGCACATTTTTCAAACACATATTTGACTCCTGCAACACTTTTCACATGATTCCTAACCCCCCTTACATGCCTCCATACTTGGGAACCCCAAATTTTCCCCTTATAGGTATGAAAAATTCCTTACAATGCCATAGAATTTTTCATATATATGACAACTCTTATAGTTGTAAGAGAATCTGTCATAATTGACTAAATATAGAAGATGCCTCTTACATTCTCTTACAACTTGTCATATTCAAACTTGGGCACCTACTTTCCTCATGCAAAGATGCCTTCCAACACATGTCCAACCTATCATAGAATATGGCTCTTACATGTCATAAGACTATCATTCCTATCCATCATAAGAATCTGTCATAACTTGTCATAGAATCCTTCAAAGATGTCGACACATGCCTACATTTCCATATGGAGACCACAACACCCATGTCACCTCCCAATAAGCTAAAAAATCACTGTGCCAAGTCATATTAGATGACAAATTAATATGAGTGAGAAATTACAACATAAGCATTAATAAATTAATATTTTAATACTAGGAAATTGCAAAGGTTGAGACACCTTAATTCCCAACATTCTCCCACTTGTCAAACACCTTTCAAGAGCCAATATAATTAGGTAATCAACTACTAAGGTCTAAACAACAACATCACAACCATCCATGAAACCACATGAATCGTCAGCATGCTCTCATGCACTAACAAGATACCTACAACAACATCCAATATGTCCACCATATCAAGCGAAAAACTCATGTCATCCTCCAATCATGCCACCTATGGAAGAAAAGAAACAAGCCAAGGTGTATATATTCACCAATCCAAAGAACACAAGCATCAAATCCAAGTGATAACAAAAAGGCTCCAAGCTATTGCCACAACTCCACTATGCTCTCAAGTTAAACATAAGCTCAACCAACTCCAAGTTCATAACCAAAACACAATTCTGAAGATGAAGAATCCTCCAGAGAACAAGATAAACCATCAACTAGAGCAACAACCAAAATAGGTTGCCCTCATCTAACTGATAAACCCACGAGACTAGAAATAGCACCCACAAAAAAGTTCTAATCCATCCAATCCACCATACCTCAAAGGTATCCAAAACATTAGTTGAACTTATACCAAGAACATATCTAACCCATGTAAACTATAGTCATAAACTCCATATGTCAAAACTATCAGTGAAGAACACACACATCTAGGAACTCCCACTGCATGGGTAATTTCAAATCTGAAATAGATCAAGGCATACCAAGTCTACCAATAGCATCATATAGAAAGTGTAAACAACATCATGTAGTACCAAGGAACATCCACAGTGATATGAAAAATGTAAACTAAACTTGTAAGAACAACTCTCACCACAAGTCTCCAAAGTTCTCCCATATTATCCACACCCAACAAAGGAAAGGGATAAAGAAACATCCATGTCATCACCAAAGAACATAAGTGAAAACACATGATCACAATCCAGTGATCACAATAGTTCCATCCAAACCTCAAAACCAATGTAAATTGAAACCAAACATCTAGGAAGACAACCAAGACCAAAGAGAGAAACACTACACATCACATACCTGTAGAAAATCCTTCTACATACACCTCTAAAGGCCAAATGTGTCAATCATGACCTCCTCCACAACACCCTAAAGGAAAATCCATAACAACACCCAACCCGTTCAAACACCAAGATCAAACATAGCATATGCATCATGTAATCAACATGGATGTAAGCCTCTCAAGCCAAAGAAGATCAAACTAAATCCATTCCCAGTTAAGGAAATAAGCCCAATACATCTCCTAACCTCAACATCAATGAATTCAATCACAATGCATAAGGAGATATACATGCCAACACTCCTCAAATGAATCCTCCAAAACCATATATCCATAGCTGGAGACCCATATGCATGAGAAGACAAAGCATAACATAATACACCTGAAAGGAACAATGGGTGATACCTCTCAAGTAGATTTTCGAGTAGACCAAGAGTGGGGAATGAGAATGCTCCTCCAATATATCTAAGTCATCATGACGCATCCAATAACACTCTCCTCATAAGTCCATGTTGAACTCACGTCCAACCAAGGTGTAAGCTCCTCGTACTTCCTGCTAAAATCTCATCAAGAGTAACCATCTCAACACATGTCTCTAATCATAAGAGATCTCCTTGCCTCACCTATATCTCCAAGTATACATGAGTACCTATAACCAATCAATCCATGCAAAACTCCTAATGAAACATAGCACCATCATGAAGTAATCAAACAAATGATCAATGTACCCAATACCAAGAAAACTAGCCAAGATCAAAGTCAAAGTCTCAATAGTTGAATTGGGAATATAACCATGACATCATGATCTCATAATTCCTCAAAAGAATATCATATTATCCAAATAACATAACAAGTGCATGTATCATGCCAACACTCTAAACTGGCAATCAAGAGTAAACCATGACATAATAACATAGTCATCTTATCAAAACAAGGATCACATATCATAATACAAATCATGACACCTCAACCAAAGACTAAAGAAGTCATACATGGAAAACCAAGATGTCAACATATCCATTCACATGAAAATAACCATCTCCGAATAATTTCCATGCAAATGTGAAAGAACCCTTCTGCAGCAATAGGATCTAAGAGCTCCTCCTAGTAACATCTACAACACTAAAGAAGACCATCCATCACCAAGTGATGAATCCACAACCATTGCTAAAGCTCCCACTAAACAGTGATACCGAGCTCTCCAAGCATCACGACAACCATCTCCTTAATGAAGATTCTTCATGACTCTAACACAGTAAAAAGCAATATTATCAACACCAACTAATAAGTAGAACCAAAATCTCCAAGCCAAGAAGATAAATTACAACATGCTACGAGTCCCATAATTGAAAATCCAAGTACTCAAAAAAAATCCATCCTCTCATCTCAAAGAAAAATACCAATGCACAAATGACCACAGACAAGTCCAACTAATGAAATATGCATCAAGATTGAATCAATCTTATGGATATAGACAATCCACATCTGAGTCATCCCACTACAGACAATGGGTAGTTAATCCACAAACTGCATAACTTGTAGATCCCATACACAAAAGCATGCAAATTCATCATCATATTAGTAACATGAAAAATTGAGATATCAAAGAATATAACATGTAGATTTCAAGAATCAAACACTAGATCACCAGTAGACCCGATTTTCCAAACAAATCCACCACTAAGTACCATAGTAAAGGAACCGAACAGTCATTCTTGAAAATCTGCAATTGTTCTCATCCAGAAAACTCTAACAGTATGAACAAAAAAAATTCCATAGATCTACACAAAACCATAGCTTTTAGAACTCAGGAAAACTATAAAACCTTCTGTAACATAGATTTTTGGGAACCTAAATGCTTGCTCTTGCACTTCTAGGGTTTTTCACCTAAAAGGAGAGAGATTTAGGTCCAAAAATGCTTATGCAACACTCAAATTAGAATGTGTACAATGTGATATGATGTAAATGAACTTAACTAAAAGAAATTGACTGATTAAAATGAACTAGAAAGAATGCAAAAGTGCAATTTAAGCTATGTTTGAAAACACATTGTGATATGCAAACAACTATGAAAATGAAGAATTATGCAAAAAAAAGAGTACAAGGGTAACTGAGTGCACTTGGATGATGTGTGAGCTTTTTGGAATGTCTAGAATGCTGGTGAATTTTACTGATTTTTCACAGTGGG
>VDFB02251893.1:0-48427 GCA_007258455.2 Sequoia sempervirens
ATTATTTTACACATTTCATTTATTTCTCTATTTTTTTATAACTCTCAGTAGAAATATTGACACATTAAATATCCTTAAACTCTAATTTGATAACCTAGGGGTTATCCAATTAGAGTAATGTATGTAATAAACTCTCAATTTCTTATTTTTAGAAATTGTAATTAAAAATCTTCTATAACTGTAATAAACTCTCAATTTCTTATTTTTAGAAATTGTAACTGAAACTCTTTTGTAACTGTTAAAAAAAGGCTCATTGTTTTTTTTCATTGAAAACATTGAGATTATCCAACCACAATGAGATCTAATGTGGGAGCTTGCCTCACTTCACCAAACAATAGTCTAAACTATTGCATGGTTCATTTGATTTTCTGGCCTCAACTATTATGCAGCCTATTATGCTATTAATAGCAATGCTAAACCAAATGCCACACCCATCAATTTGAATGCTGATTCGCCAGTCAATCTAACCAATATAGAGACTCATCTCCCTTTTCCCAATGGGCCAGTGAGGTTATCGGTGAATAATAATATTTGATTGAATACATTGAATAGTTTGAATTATAGAGACTTGAACATTTGATGATATCAGGCTACTGCTTTATATTTTCTAGTTGTTAAGAATGGTATCATGCTGTTAATGGGGGTTAAATTGGTTTAGGATTAGCATATATAGATTAAAAAAACTAAAACTCACTAAAGCCATGACAAAAATGGATAGAGTTATTTTACAAAACCCTTACACAACATGTTTATTTAAAAATGAGATGAACATGTATATCAATTGCAGAAGTTTAATGTTGCTGGCAAGGTTTTCAATGACAAGACATCGATACATTTTTGTCATGGAATATGATAATCAAAGCATACAAAAGACATTTCAGCAAAGGAAACAAATAGGTGTGCACTTAGATTGGTTCACCTTTTCCAGCATCGTTCCATTGTGTACAAAAATGGGAGCTTTGGAAAACCAGATATAGAGAGGCGTTGAGCCATGTCTGCACATCCTTCACCTGCTCCTTCTTCTACTCCGCTGATCACAAACACTACAAAAAACTTATTTTTGGAGAAGAGGAATGTGAATAAAAGATCTCCCATATTCATCATCCTCTTCTTTGCATGCCGATCTAATATAAATATCGAATGATAATGGCTTCTCCCTCTCCACAATCTATGTTTGAAATCAATCTGTGTTTCATATCTAGAGAAACAAATGCTTAAACATTAAAATTGCAATGCATGAATTGAAAAGGCACTACAGGAGACCAGAGAGCTCAAATATATATATAAATGTGTTTGTCCCCTGACATGGTTTGAAATGGTTTGCATGCAGTGACCACTCTCCACTACCCTGCCAGCATGATACATGTCTTTGTTGGAATATTTAATTATGCAGTCAGCAAACTTGTCCAAGTCGGCCCCACGTCAGATGAAGACTTTGATGTTGTCCCCTAACGTAAACATGCTACATTTATTTTTTGTAGATAAATTTGAAATTCAAATTGTGCACTTGATTTTTGGGCTTGTTACAGCCAATGAACACCTACAACAATTAATGAGTTAGGTAAATTTGAAATTTGAATGAAGCGCTCATTTTCATGGGTTGAAAGTAAGACAAAAGGAATGTCTTTGCAACCGTTGGAGCTAGAGCATAAGGCAGTTTTTGTTTTGTATTGAAGTGGTAACCCTGTAGCAGTAGATGAAAAAGGGAATGTTCAGCACAAAACTAGTGACAACAGCAACACAAAAGGAATTTTTTAGCAGACACAGTGCATTGTCAACTACAACTACAGGATTGTAGCTGTTTATTGTTTTGAGGTGTGAGTGTAGCACCCAGTCATTGGACATATGTCCAAATAGATTAGGTTTTATTTTGTGCATGTAAATAAGAGAATATCCTCTGAGTTTTTGTATTTTGAAGAAAGCAAGGAATATATGTAAAGTCAATTTATGTCTGTTTATCTTGTTGTCACTATGCATTCTCTGTGTGTTTTCTGTGTGATTACTTATGTTCTGTCAATCTAGTAATAGTAGTAAAGCTGTGTATCAGCACCCCTACCACCCAACAAGTGGTATCAGAGCCCTATTTTCTAAGCAGTAAGTTTATTGTGGGTGTCTTTGGTTAAGCCCTAGGTTATCTAGGCATTGTTTAGTCTTCTCAAATTTGAGAAATATGGCAAGATGTGAGAACAAAGGTTGGTAGTAGCCACCACATTTTGATGGAAAAAATTATGATATATGGGCTAAGAAAATGAGAACCATCTTAGTTGCAAATGACCTATGGGAGTTGGTCACTATTAGGTTCAATAATATCATAGACCCAAATGTATTTGCAGCCGTCTCAAATGCACAAAAGAATCAGTTGAAGGACATAAGAATGAAGGATACAAAATCCCTCAGTTTGATTGAGGCAGCCTTGAGTGAGGTTATCTTCCCACATATTACAGCAACAAACTATGCAAAACAAGCTTGGGAGATATTGCAAAATAGTTACAAAGGGACTGACAAAGTGAGATTAGCTAAGTTGTAGCTCTTGAGAAGAAATTTTGAGACTCTACAAATGAAAGATAATGAGTCCATTTCAAATTTTAACATAGGTTTCAACCTTGTTAAATCAGCTGAGAGTCAATGGAGAAACAATGGAAGAGCAAAAGATTGTTGAGAAAATCCTAAGAGCATAACCTATTGAGCATTGGACAAATGGTCCAAAACGGTTACAAAATCCTCATAGAGAATGGAGAATGCAAAATATTTGATAGAGGAGGTGGCAAAAGAGTGATGGATGCAGTGCAAATGATGAGAAATAGAATGTTTCCTCTCATGATGCACATAGTGTCTGTGACAAGAACAGTAGATGGTTAGCAACAACAAAGTTCCCCAGCTCTGACAACAGTCACACAATAGTCGGCGGTCAAACAACAGTCTGCATTCAAGATAGTCATCAAAGACCCATCCAAACTATGGCATTTAAGGTATGGGAACTTAAGCTTTTCAAGTTTGAGTTTATTGTCTAGGAAAGGAATGGTTAGGGGTTTACCATCCATTGTAGAACCCTATGGCAAGTGTGAGGCTTACATTTTAGGAAAGCAACATAGGCAACCTTTCCAATCTGGGTATTCTAGGAGAACAAAAGCACCTCTTGAGTTAGTGCACTCAAATTTGTGTGGACCCATGAAAACCCCCACATTAGGAGGAAATACATATTTCATGACTTTCATAAATGACTATAGCAGAAAAATATGGGTCTATTTTTTGAAAAAAAAATAGGAAGCCTTTGAGAAGTTTAAGTGGTTTAAGGTAGCAGTTGAGAAGGAGAGTGGTCACTATATCAAAGCCCTTAGAACAAATAGAGGGGGAGAGTACATCTCCAATGAATTCCTAAATTTTTGTAGGAATGAGGGCATTCACAAATAATTCACAACTAGGTATACCCCACAACAAAATGGAGTGGTGGAAAGGAAGAATAGGACCATTCAAGATATGGCGGCAAGTATGCTAAAAGCAAAAGGGTTGTCACACATATTTTGGGGAGAAGTTGTAGCAACAATAGTCTATATATACTAAATAGGTGTGCCACAAAGTCTGTCTATGATAGGATTCCACAAGAGGTGTGGACAAACAACAAATGGAGTGTTGAGCACTTAAGGATATTTGGGTGTGTGGCATACGCACTCGTGCCAAAAGAGAAGAGGCAAAAATTTGATGAAAAAGGAGAAAAGTGTATCTTCATAGGCTATAGTGAGGATTCAAAAGCCTAAAATTTATACAATCCCATCACCAAGAAAGTAGTAATCAGCAGGGATGTTATATTTATTAAAGTTGAAGAATGGGATGGAACGATAGATGACACCACGGGTATTTTAGTTACAATACCCATTGATGATGAAGAAGTTGCAGATGATAGAAAAATAGGGGGAGCTCAAGAGAGTAGTAGCTCAGGAAGAAACCACCATAGAGCATTAGAAAATAGCAGCTCTGGTGATCTACAATAGAATAGTAACTCTGGCAATGTTCAGTAGAGACAACAGTCTAGCAGTACTGAACAGAGATAGCAGTCTAGCAGCTCTAGAATTTAGCAGAGCAGTAGCTCCGACAACCAGCAGTACAATAGCTCCAAAGGTCAAAGTAGCAACAGTTCAAAAGAAAATTCAAAACATACACTCGCATCATTGATTCCACGTAAGACAACGAGTGTGAGGGAGATCTATGACAGCACACAACATGCTGATTTTGATGAAATTTTGGATTTTGCATTATTCTCATATAGTGATCCAACACACTTTGAGGAAGCGGTGAAAGAAGAGAAGTGGTGTAAGGCCATGGATGAAGAATTGGAGGCTATAGAGAGGAATCAAACATGGGAGTTGACCGATTTACCCAAGGGTAAGCAAGTGATTGGAGTGAAGTAGGTCTATAAGACCAAGTGTACTGCAGAAGGAAAAATTGAAAGACACAAGGCAATACTTGTTGTCAAAGGATACAAACAGCAGCCCGGTATAGATTATGATAAGACATATGCACCAGTTGCAAGGCTGGAAACAATGCGGACACTCATAGCACTTGCAGCACAACATCAGTGGAAAGTGTTGCAAATGGATGTAAAGTCAGCCTTCTTGAATGGAGTGTTGAAGGAGGAAGTGTATGTGGAGCAACCACCTAGCTATGAAGTCCCAGGGCAAGAGAACAAAGTGTATAGGCTCTAGAAAGCTCTTTATGGGATGAAACAAGCACCTTAGGCGTGGTCTAGTAGAATAGAATTTTATTTGTTGAGCAATGGATTTAGCAAAAGCCACAGTGATCCCACACTCTACATCAAATCAACCAAAGGTGATATTTTAATTGTTGTTTTGTATGTAGATGATTTTATTTTTACTGGTAACAATGACATCAGAATTGTTGATTTTAAGGAGGTGACAAAAAATGAATTTAAGATGACGGATTTAGGTTTGTTGAAGTATTTTCTTGGGATAGAAGTTCAACAAACAATGCATGGCATTTTTATTTCACAATCTAATTATGCAAAACAAATTTTAAGGAGGTTCAAAATGAATAACAACAAACTTGTAGCCACACCAACAACAACAGGTCTGAAACTGTGCAAGACTGACAACAGTAAGGAAGTGAACCCAACCCTCTACAAAAGCATGGTTGGAAGTTTGATGTACTTTACATCAACTAGGACCGATTTAATGTATGCAGTAAGCTTGATATCTAGGTTCATGGAGGAACCTAAGGAGACACATTGACAAGCAGGAAAAAGGATTTTGAGGTATGGCAATGGAACAACAGGATATATGGCATCATGTATGGTGCATCTAATGAATTTAAGTTTGATGGTTTCAAAGATAGTGATTGGGTAGGAAATGTGCATGATAGGAAGAGCACATTTGGCTATGTCTTCAACATGGGATCGGGTGCAATCTCATGGGCATCTAAGAAGTAGTTGATTGTCTCTCTCAGCATAGCAGAAGTAGAATACATAGTGGAAAATGTAGTAGCTTGTCAGGAAATTTGGTTGAGGAGGATCCTTACATATTTACAACAACAAGTTGAAAACACAGTCATTCATTGTGACAATGTGTCCTCCAATGTGTCCTCCATAGCGCTGACAAAGAATCTGATCTTCCACAGACAAAGCAAACACATCGAGATTCAATATCACTTCATAAGGGAGTTGGTAGAACAAGGTGAGATTGAATTGCAATATTGCATATCCGAGTAGTAGATCGACGACATCTTCACAAAAGCATTGCCTAAGGATAGTTTTGAACGCCTAAGAGACAGGCTCGACATTATGGATCGCTTCGGAGATCAGCTCCAGAAGGAAATTGCAGATTGACAGCTGACTTGCAAATTAAGGGGGAGTGTTTGAATATTTAATTTTGTAGTCAGCAGACTTGTCCAAGTCAGCCCCATGTTAGATGAAGACTTTCATGTTTCCCCCCAATGTAAACATGTTGCATTTATTTTTGGTAGATAAATTTGAAATTCAAATTGTGCGCTTGATTTTTGGGCTTGTTACAGCCAATGAACACCTACAACAATTAATGAGTTAGGTAAATTTGAAATTTAAATGAAACAATCATTTTCATGGGCTGAAAGTAAGACAAAAGGAATGTCTTTGCAACCGTTGGAGTTAGAGTAGAAGTCAATTTTTTTTTTTGTATTGAAAAGGTGATCCTGCAGTAGCAAATGAAAAGGGGAATGTTCAGCACAAAACTAGTGATAGTAGCAACACAAAAGGAATGTTTTAGCAGACACAGCGCACTGTCAGCTGCAACTATAGGATTGTAGCAGTTTATTATTTTGAGGTGTGAGTGTAGCACCCAGTCATTGGACATCTGTCCAAATAGCTTAGGTTTTATTTTGTGCATGTAAATCAGAGAATATCCTCTAATTTTTTATATTTTGAAGAAAGCAAGGAATATTGCAAAGTTAATTTTGGTTTGTTTATCTTGTTACCACTGTGCGTTCTTTGTGCATTTTATGTGTGATTACTTATGTTCTGTCAGTCTAGTAACAGTAGAAAAGTTATGTATCAGCACCCCTGCCGCCCAATAGTCTCATAATTTTTTTATTGAATTTTAAATCTTTTAGATTCTAAGACTGACAAATTCACACCAAATTTGACATCAAGAGTTTTTGTTTACACAGATTGTTGGTTGCCACTGTAGAACACCTCTCGGTGTAAATAATTAACTCAGGAAAAACTGTATTTGGAGGTTGAAAAAACTATTCCTTTATTCATGCTTATATAAAAAAGAGCTCCACTAATATGTAGATCGCTTCAACTAAAACTAGAGTGAACATCTAAAAACCAAGCATGCATTTTGCATGCATTATTCCCTATGTTGGTTGTAAGGTGGTGAAAGATAAGTTTATCAGTTGAAACTAAAAAGAGCAAAGTAAGATTAAATCTAATTGTCTAAACATGTAAATCTGTGCATCATACTGAAAGCTAATAGTTTGGTACTACGCATGATTGCATGTAGAATGATTCATGCTTTGTCGGCTTTATTCTTTATGGAGGTTATAAAATCAAGATCATCTAGATTACACCTTCTTCTCTGAGAATGGATTGGTTGGGCATAATCAGCACACTAAGCGTTGACTACCTGTCTTTCTTTAACTCAACCCTTTACGCATTTGTTACATTTCGCGTTGTTAAAAATTTTTTTAATGGTGTCATTGGTTTTAGTTGTTGTATGCCATTTTGGGAGAGTGGGCTCCCTAGTGCTGCATTTATTGGTTTCATTATGGCGTAAGGAATCATCCAAAGATATGTAATATCATTTGTATGATGTCATATCAAATTTTTTTGTTTTATTTCATTATAAAACTGTTTTGTTGTTATCTAGTTAAATGAAGGTGTTTGATCTATAGATTTACATGGATATAAAACAATATAATCATCAATCTCATAAATATAAAAATTATTGAAACCAATTGTCTTTAATCTTACCATATAGGAGAAGGAGAAGCCAGCATTTGATATAGCTTAAGGAATGAACTTTAAAGAAATGATGTTGAAGATATTTTTTACTTGTGCACTAGAAATTTACCCTTGGCTCTACATATGACATAGTTTATTCAAAGGTGTATCATGTAAACTGCTCTAATCCTTTAAATAGATAGTATATTTTTAAATATTTCCCTTAGCTTATCAACAAAGTACGTATGAACAGAATACAGTAACCAAAAATCAAGGTGGCTAAACAAGGAGAAAGTGTTAAAAGTGGTTATTTGGAGAGAAATACAAACAACACAAGCCTCCATGTTGAGTCTCCTAGCCCTCTACAACCCACCACCGTTTTCCCCCTCAAAATGAAAGTTATAAACATTAATGCTAGCGAAGGAGAAGGAAATCATAGTATTAATGGTGCCTTGGTTTGGTTGATATTTTTCATCTCCTTTAGATAATTATTCAACCTTCTAAAATAGTTTTATCTTTCATCCCCAAATCCCTATGCTCCTCTTCCATTGAGTAAAACTATATGAAAATTTAATATAAAAATATTGAAATCTTTTAAAAACTTGTTTATATCAAAAAAAAAATTATAAGGTAAGTTGTCACCAAGGGAGTGACACCCCAAAAATTAATTTTTGAAGTGTTTGAATGTCATTTTGGTCATTCATCATATATTACAGTTTCACATGTGGCATTGGCTTAGGAGCATGTTTTCTTTGAATGATTATTTCTAATGCTTAGTGTCAATTCTCCCCTAAATCTCCACCCGCTCTCTTCTTCATGATGTTGAGTTGACAGCCTAACTGTGTCACGATTAGTTCGTAACTATGTGTGTATCTCCCATGGCACCATTCCAATCAATGAATCTGCATTTTGTTTCTCACTTCAGCTCACCAGATGATGATTTGAAGGTACCTACAAATATCACACCATTATTTATTTGTGTTAGTTCAATGGCCAGGAAATATCAATTACTGAGTTATCAAACAATGGAGACACCAATCTCTCTTCATAGTAGCAAAATCCAACTTGCATTTAGGGGAAGGATAACGGATAAGTGACTAAAAAATATGGCAATGGATAACTTGGTCATTTAACTCTTAAGGCAATGCGTCTGATACTGGGTAAGGATTTTTTGGTGTCATAGGAGTGCTATAGAGTTAACTCTAACATCCGTTCATGTTTTATGGCTTCCCTTTTGGACCTTAGCATATCAAAACAAATGGTGGCTTCCCTAACTAGGGATATCTTTGATGTAGGCTTGCTCAAGGGTTTGGATAAGATACTTGAGGTGAATCAACTAGGAAAAGGGATCCCCCATCCCAAGGAACTGGGTCAACATCCAAATCCAGATGTTGAATTCTTGCCCTTTCCAATGGATCTTTCTAAGAATGCCTATTGGATGTACCGCTTCTGTGTTAAATTCAGCTATGATTTCCTAAAGTGTTTATACAATTATGCCCCAATCCAATATTTTTGATGGGTTACCTAGTTCATGGATTTTAGTGAAGATTAACACAATCCTAATTTCCAAGTTCAAGTTTTTTTATCTAAATAGATAAAATATGACAAAGTTAAAGAATAGGATAGGTGTAGAAAATATAGGTGATATAGCCAATTTTGATATTCCCCTTTTGTAAATAAGGAACATTTGTATTAACAGTCAAATATATCATGTTAAAAGGATTGGTTACCACTACTAAGTTTTAGACAATGGATAAATGTTTGGCATAAAATCTATATTAATGATATTTGGGGACTTCCTATAAGATTATATGTGAGGTGCCTAGAATTGATTGAGCATTTGAATGTTTGTTTTTCAATCTTGTTTATTGAATAGTTTGAGAAGTTTACAATTCCTAACGCCATGAATTTTAATCTTAGGGCATAGTTAGGTTTTCAAAATCTTAAGCTTAAATGTATTCATTTTAATTTCAGTGCATATGGCTTGATAACCTTCATGGTGTTTTTGCTTCTTTTTTTCTGTCTTATGACATAATTGAGATATAGATCTTAAAAAATTTCTTTTTGTGGCATGTATAAATGATCAAGGCATGGATTTCAATAGAGGCTAAGAAAATGGATTTTTTACAGCATGCTCTATTTGAACATTTTTAACTAAGAATAATTTAGGATTTAGATATTGAGTACAACCTATGTTAGAAATCTATTATGTATGTTTCCTTTCATAGGGTAACAGAGCTCGACTTTCACATTTTGTCTACATGCCTTCAAAATACTCTATTAATCCTTAGGAAATATTTTGGATCCTACAAATACCTTCTAAAGAGGAATGTTATCAAGATAGGTTACTAAAGCATGGACTACCCTAGTGGTCTCATGGTCAAAAAGATAGCTTAGATACAGTTTGGTCCACGACCATCTTAGTTGAGTTTTGAATCAACATCCTGATGTTCCTTTAGTAAAATATTTTTTAGGCCTTCCCATTTGCATGGATCATCATCTATAATAATGTCTTTGTCCTATTTTACACCATAATTAGCCAATAGGTCTTCTTCCCCATTGGCCTCTCTATACATATGTGTCAAACAAAAGTCCTCAAATTGTTCCAACAAGTCCCAAATTATTTGGACCCGTGTCTTTAATTTCTAGTTAGGAGTAACTTTTTTCCTTATTGCTTGTATGCACAATGGTGAATCACCATCCACGTCTATCTATTTGATTCATTTTTCTTTACTTAGCCATAGGCCTAAAGCCAATACTTCTATTTTTGTCTCATTATTAATTACATTACCAATTTTCCTCGATAGAGCTCATTTGCAATTTCTTTCACAATCCCTGATAATGCATCTTGCTCCAATTGGGCTTGGATTCCCTTTTGCAAATCCATCAAAATTTTCTTTTAGCCTGGATTCCCATGTTTGATTACCTTATTATTCAAATCTTCTAACTCCTTTTCAAGCTTTTCTTTCTCTTGAGATATATTTGAAAGGGAAATGGAAAACTTGGAAAGCCTTCCAAGATCGAGTATGCACCTTCAGTATCTTATGTTTCTTAAAAAAAAATAGATTTTAATCATCTTGATAGAAGCACACACTACTATGCCTTAAAGTGGAAACAGACATAGTTTAATTTCCCATGCATTAACCCTTAGAGGAAAGTCAATGTAGTTGTCAAATCTAGAAAAATTTCAGCAGCATAATGGTATGTAAATAAACATTTCAAGAATGAGAAATACAAAGAATAGAAGAAAGATAGACATAAGAGAAGAAGACACGATATACGTGGGGAAAACCCTTTTGGGTAAAAAACCCCACATTCCAAAGCATTGAACCAATGTATTGATCTATAACAAAATAGTTACAATACACTTGCAGGCTCACAGCCTTAACATGGAGACTACATCTTTCTCTTCTAAAGGAAATCCGACAGCACTTTGATACCTGCAATATTCAACATACAAAACCCACTCCAAGACATCCAATATATAGATAATACAAGCATGAAGGTAGCTTCTAGAACAAGCTACAAGATATGGGCGTCCAAATCCATGTGGCACATTTTTCAAACACACATTTGACTCCTGCAACACTTTTCACATGATTCCTAACCCCCCTTACATGCCTCCATACTTGGGAACCCCAAATTTTCCCCTTATAGGTATGAAAAATGCCTTACAATGCCATAGAATTTTTCATATATATGACAACTCTTATGGTTGTAAGAGAATCTGTCATAATTGACTAAATATAGAAGATGCCTCTTACATTCTCTTACAACTTGTCATATTCAAACTTGGGCACCTACTTTCCTCATGCAAAGATGCCTTCCAACACATGTCCAACATATCATAGAATATGGCTCTTACATGTCATAAGACTGTCATTCCTATCCATCATAAGAATCTGCCATAACTTGTCATAGAATCCTTCAAAGATGTTGACACATGCCTACATTTACATATGGAGACCACAACACCCATGTCACCTCCCATGTCACCTCCCAATAAGCTAAAAACTCACCGTGCCAAGTCATATTAGATGACAAATTAATATGAGTGAGAAATTACAACATAAGCATTAATAAATTAATATTTTAATACTAGGAAATTGCAAAGGTTGAGACACCTTAATTCCCAACATTCTCCCACTTGTCAAACACCTTTCAAGAGCCAATATAATTAGGTAATCAACTACTAAGGTCTAAACAACAACATCACAACCATCCATGAAACCACATGAATCGTCAGCATGCTCTCATGCACTAACAAGATACCTACAACAACATCCAATATGTCCACCATATCAAGCGAAAAATTCATGCCATCCTCCAATCATGCCACCTATGGAAGAAAAGAAACAAGCCAAGGTGTATATATTCACCAATCCAAAGAACACAAGCATCAAATCCAAGTGATAACAAAAAGGCTCCAAGTTACTGCCACAACTCCACTGTGCTCCAAGTTAAACATAAGCTCAACCAACTCCAAGTTCATAACCAGAACACAATTCTGAAGATGAAGAATCCTCCAGAGAACAAGATAAACCATCAACTAGAGCAACAACCAAAATAGGTTTCCCTCATCTAACTGATAAACCCACGAGACTAGAAATAGCACCCACAAAAAAGTTCTAATCCATCCAATCCACCATACCTCAAAGGTATCCAAAACATTAGTTGAACTTATACCAAGAACATATCTAACCCATGTAAACTATAGTCATAAACTCCATATGTCAAAACTATGAGTGAAGAACACACACATCTAGGAACTCCCACTGCATGGGTAATTTCAAATCTAAAATAGATCAAGGCATACCAAGTCTACCAATAGCATCATATAGAAAGTGTAAACAACATCATGTAGTACCAAGGAACATCCATAGTGATATGAAAAATGTAAACTAAACTTGTAAGAACAACTCTCACCACAAGTCTCCAAAGTTCTCCCATATTATCCATACCCAACAAAGGAAAGGGATAAAGAAACATCCATGTCATCACCAAAGAACATAAGTGAAAACACATGACCACAATCCAGTGATCACAATAGTTCCATCCAAACCTCAAAACCAATGTAAATTGAAACCAAACATCTAGGAAGATAACCAACACCAAAGAGAGAAACACTACACATCACATACCTGTAGAAAATCCTTCTACATACACCTCCTCCACAACACCCTAAAGGAAAATCCATAACAACACCCAACCTGTTCAAACACCAAGATCAAACATAGCATATGCATCATGTAATCAACATGGATGTAAGCCTCTCAAGCCAAAGAAGATCAAACTAAATCCATTCCTAGTTAAGGAAATAAGCCCAATACATCTCCTAACCTCAACATCAATGAATTCAATCATAATGCATAAGGAGATAAACATGCCAACACTCCTCAAATGAATCCTCCAAAACCATATATCCATAGCTCGAGACCCATATGCATGAGAAGACAAAGCATAACATAATACACCTGAAAGGAACAATGGGTGATACCTCTCAAGTAGATTTTTGAGTAGACCAAGAGTGGGGAATGAGAATGCTCCTCCAATATATCCAATTCATCATGACCCATCCAATAACACTCTCCTCATAAGTCCATGTTGAACTCACGTCCAACCAAGGTGTAAGCTCCTCGTACTTCCTGCTAAAATCTCATCAAGAGTAACCATCTCAACACATGTCTCTAATCATAAGAGATCTCCTTGCCTCGCCTATGTCTCCAAGTATACATGAGTACCTATAACCAATCAATCCATGCAAAACTCTAAATGAAACATAGCACCATCATGAAGTAATCAAACAAATGATCAATGTACCCAATACCAAGAAAACTAGCCAAGATCAAAGTCAAAGTCTCAATAGTTGAATTGGGAATATAACCATGACATCATGATCTCATAATTCCTCAAAAGAATATCATATTATCCAAATAACATAACAAGTGCATGTATCATGCCAACACTCTAAACCGGAAATCAAGAGTAAACCATGACATAATAACATAGTCATCTTATCAAAACAAGGATCACATATCATAATACAACTCATGACACCTCAACCAAAGACTAAAGAAGTCCTACATGGAAAACCAAGATGTCAACATATCCATTCACATGAAAATAACCATCTCCAAATAATTTCCATGCAAATGTGAAAGAACCCTTCTGCAGCAATAGGATCTAAGAGCTCCTCCTAGTAACATCTGCAACACTAAAGAAGACCATCCATCACCAAGTGATGAATCCACAGCCATTGCTAAAGTTCCCACTAAACAGTGATACCGAGCTCTCCAAGCATCATGACAACCATCTCCTTAATGAAGATTCTTGATGACTCTAACACAGTAAAAAGCAATATTATCAACACCAAATAATAAGTAGAACCAAAATCTCCAAGCCAAGAAGATAAATTACAACATGCTACAAGTCCCATAACTGAAAATCCAAGTACTCAAAAAAAATCCATCCTCTCATCTCAAAGAAAAATACCAATGCACAAATGACCACAGACAAGTCCAACTAATGAAATCTACATCAAGATTGAATCAATCTTGTGGATATAGACAATCCACATCTGAGTCATCCCACTACAGACAATGGGTAGTTAATCCACAAACTGCATAACTCGTAGATCCCATACACGAAAGCATGCAAATTCATCATCACATTAGTAACATGCAAAACTGAGATATCAAAGAATATAACATGTAGATTTCAAGAATCAAACACTAGATCACCAGTAGACCCAATTTTCCAAACAAATCCACTACTAAGTACCATAGTAAAGGAACCGAACAGTCATTCTTGAAAATCTACAATTGTTCTCATCCAGAAAACTCTAACAATATGAACACAAAATTTTCCATAGATCTACACAAACCCATAGCTTTTAGAACTCAGGAAAACTATAAAACCTTCTGTAACATAGATTTTTGGGAACCTAAATGCTTGCTCTTGCACTTCTAGGGTTTTTCACCTAAAAGGAGGGAGATTTAGGTCCAAAAATGCTTATGCAATACTCAAATTAGAATGTGTACAATGTGATATGATGTAAATGAACTTAACTAAAAGAATTTGACTGATTAAAATGAACTAGAAAGAATGCAAAAGTGCAATTTAAGCTATGTTTGAAAACACATTGTGATATGCAAACAACTATGAAAATGAAGAATTATGCAAAAAAAAGAGTATAGGGGTAATTGAGTGCACCTGGATGATGTGTGAGCTTTCTGGAATGTTTGGAATGCTGGTGAATTTTACTGATTTTTCACAGTGGGACTCATTCACCCTAACTGGTGAATCAATCCACCTACTGATGAAAAAGTATCGAGAGTTGATTTTTGTCTGTTGGGATCTGAAATCTGACAAAACTCAAGTTTCTAGTCCTAAGGTGGGACTCATTTTCCACAAGTGGCGAATCAGTCATCTCCCAAATTTTTGAAAAACTAGGAGACAACTTTGCAACACCAGATCTGGAAATGTCTACTTGTCAGGTTACCAAAGTCAAATCTACAGAAAATAGACAAATAACTCTCTCCAAGCTTGAATTTGACTTATGTTGACTTGAAGCACCTAGTTGACATAAAAATCAATCTTCAACACCTAATAACCTGTCAAATATACAAACAAAAGGTTACAAATACACAAGCAAAAGGGGGGAAATGATTAGGGTTAGTGAATAGGGGTTTGCCTTGGTCAAACCCCACTTTTGGTAATTAAACCCTTCAAAAGACAATGAAATGCAAGAGAAAGATAAAGTAATAATATGCAAATGATATCAACTCACCTAACTCTTGATAATGCAAGTTTGAAGTAATTTCAATGGCAGCTTCAAAGTGCTTGAAAAGTGCTTTAATTGATGATGTAAAATTCTTGAATGTGATGTGTGATTGAATGCTTGAATGAATTGATTGTAGGAGATGTAAAATGAAATGAAAAATTCCTATTTACACAATTCTTGTGCCTTACTATTCGTTCATACCTCATCACAAGCCGACATCAAGTGATTTTGAATAAAATCCTAAAAAGAAATTTAAAATATTTTAAATTTGGGGCCAAGGGGAACTCATTCACCACCCATGGCAAATGGGTCCCACCTAGGACCAAAAAACAAGTGTTGGGAATAATGTTGTATTTAATGTTATTTGTCAGGATAACATTCAAAAATACACTTAATTACAACTTATGAGGGCATAAAGAGACCAAATAAAGCATGAGAAGGGTGTAAATAGTGAAGATGTGCCTAGAAAAGCATGAAGGCTTGTTACAAGACTTTACAACACTTCAATATAGGACTTGTTGATGAGTAAAAGGGTGATTTTTAGGTAAATTGTATTAAATAGAGTCTTAGAGAATAATGTAGAAATTTCTTACAACACCTTCACAAGATGTCGAACGTCTTTGATCTTTAGTACCTAAATAAGCATGTTCAAGCCATGTTACAGCATAAAATCAAAGAAACATAATTCCAACACCATGAAACAAGACCTAAAAGGCCATGAAAATGACAAGGGGCCATTTTTCTATAGCACATAATTTTTCCCCCACTTTAGTGAGAGGATGAACCTACTCCAAACTCACACTAAAGTAGCCATGAACATCAAGGGGGAGGGTTGAAATGCACTTACGAACTAGCAAGATGGAATACCATGATCAAGAGGGATGATCAAGCCCCCAGGATGAAGATCCCATGGCAGACTAGGCATAAGGACAAAGGAACACACAAGTGTTGAAAAGAATTAGATGAAGCTTTAATCATCAATCCAACTAGTTATGAAAAGAGATCTATGTTGATTGTTTGAAAAACAGAATGAGTACGCACTCTAGGGCCATGGAACTAGTTGTCCGCGGGGTGAGAAAGCCCAAAAAGTAAGATACACACGCTAGTTGGTATGCACTCACAAAACAAAAAAGTGGCTATGGGGAAAATTCATGCCGCTAGTTGGGCTTCCCGCTCAACCATGTCAAAGTTATACCACTTGATAACTTTAACAAGGCACCACAAGAAAAATGTCATGAACAAAAAGGAAAGGTACCGCAATCATGCAAGTTGCATTATGCAAGGTGGCAAAAATGTAGAATGTAAAAATGTAAAATGTTCAAATGAGTCTTGTTCAATTTATGCAAGGTTAGTCACTTAGGGAACATTGTGTCTAATGTCTCCAAGAGAGGACCAATCAAAGAATAGTATATTCACAACTTAGGGGATGTAGTGCGTTGCATCAGGCCACCAAGAGGAATGTAGTATGCTTAGATAGATCACAATTATGAAGGACATCACACCCAATGTCATCCACAAAGTGACAAACACATCACGTAAATGACAAGGCTACACTAAGAATTAAGGATGCCAATGAAATAATGGTAATGTATGCACCCCACTTTAAAGGAATTGCTACACATCGTTCTGTGAGCAATTACTTGAAAGTAGAGAAGAAAGGAAAATGCAAAAAGAAAACAAGACATGAGAGCCAAATTGGAAAGCTCTATGCCAAGTCATATTTTTCGAAGTTAGGATATGTCATGTCAAGGAAAAATGAAAAACAAAGAAAGGAAGTTGCCCCCTAGAAAAGAAAGCACACCAAACACATAAGGGATCTATGGATTTTGGGTCACTAGGTTCGTTGCTGCAATGTTGTTATGAAAGAGTTTGGAATTGTCATCATTACCCAAATACACATAGAACTGGAAGAATGACACAAAGAGAGCAAAAACAAAGGAAAATAAAGTCCATTTTGAGTCAACATGGAAGATACATTGCGATCTCGACGCCTTTTGTTATCCCCAAAATGAAAACACAAAACAAAGAAAAGAGAAAAAGACAAGGATCGTTTGGGTCAACATGGAAGAGACATAGGGCATCTCTACGCTTTCCGTCATCCCCAAAAGGAAAAACACAAAACAAAGAAAAGAGAAAAAGAAAAGGACCATTTGGGTCAACATGGAAGAGAAATAGGGTGTCTCTACGCTTTGTGTCATCCCCAAAATGAGAACACAAAACAAAAGAGTGAAAAAGACAATGTACGACATATAGAAGAAGAGAGATACGAATAAAAGAAGTGTACAAAGAGAGGAAACATAAAATGCACGATATGGTGGAACACGGTACACATATGAAAAGGTAAAAGAAAAAAGAAAATTAATGCAAATGTAAGTCAACCATTAACTAAGTTATTGGTTTCTCAATCTTGGATAAACAAGTAGTAAAGGAATAACATGGCTAAGAGACAAAAACAAATGCATTACAAGGACAAGGCTAACAATTTCTTGCCCCCCACAAAGTGGAAAGGAAAGAATGAGCTGAGATGGGTGAGGGGAAAGGATCATGTAATAGTGAGAATAGGAAATTCTACATCTATGGCATGACAAAGGGGTTTAGATTGGTTTAAGGTATGATGGGGAAACAGTCGATATCAGTGAAGTGATACTTATCCAATATGTCCTTCAATGTCTGACATTCTTCTATTCAATGTCCAAGAATACAATGATATTTTCAATATGGTATATGGGAATCATCGAGATGGATGACTAACATATTGGAAGGCAGTAAAAGTATAAGACATTTGTTTAAAAGCAATTGAAGTCTCCTTTCACATTAAAGTGGAGGATGTGTAGGAAAGTTGATTTTCTTTAATTTGTAAGGTCGTTTTCATTTACTAGGTTCAACTTTTTCATGAATGGAAGTAGAAGGACCCATGGGGATCCTAACATCCTTATCATTAGAAGGAGAAAATGGTTGTTCACGTGGAAGGAGAATGTTCAAGTTAGGAGGATTCAAGATCACTGTACTAGCATCCTGAAGTCTCCTAGGTTGAAGAGGATGTCTATCAGGATGAGAAGGATCTTGATAACCTAGTCCGGTCATGTTTGCTTCAGTTGGGTTTTTTTCCATAAATTGATGAATGTCATGTTCATGTTTCATGTCACAACCTTGTTTACTCAAGATAGTGAAACAGTTACCATATGTTGCTTCAAGGTTTATAGGAATGTTCGTGACTTTGTGCTCATAGAATGGTTGAGATTGTGGTGGTTGAGAGGAACTAGGTCCACTTGAGGGAGGAACCTTAGGTCCTATGTTGACTTCAGGATGTAAATATGCAAAGTGATTAGGAGGTGTAACAGTAGGAAATTCTTGTGATCTCATAGAGGGGTAAAAGGCTACATTTGCTTCAAGGTTGTTAAGGAAATCATTGTAGAACTTGTTCATGCTAACATCATCTTCTCCAATGATGTCTACATCATGAGGAGTACAATCATGAGGAGTTAAAGGAGCATGTGGTTGTTCGAGGTCATTAAGGTCACAGCAAAAGGTACAGTTGGACATGTCTACCAAAGATTTTAAGGAATTCCAAAACTTATTGAAAGAAAATGCCATGATGCCAATAAACTAAGATGCAATAAATGAGGAAAAATAGAGAATCTATAATTGAAAATAGAATGCAGGAAAAAGGAACATGAATGCAGAAAAATGTCAAAAGAAATGTAGAAATATTGTCTAAAAAGTGTAGAGGGACTGATTCGCCCTGGGTAACGAATGAGTCCGAGGATGCAAATTTTTTGTGTTTTTCATAATTTTAAGGATGATTTAAATGTTCTATAGAATGCAATTACAGATGTTGCAGATTTTTACTTTTTTTTAGTGAAATTGAATGCAAAAATGAAAACTAAATGAATGTTTCACTAATGCAAAATAAAAGGTCCTAGAATGCAATAACAAATCAATGCCCTAATTGAATGCTAATGCAAATGAAAACTAGGATGCAAAATATGAATGCAATCTAAAGTTTAAAGTGTTCAAAAGTCGGGTTCACCAAAATGTAACATAGATTTTTGGAAACCTAAATGCTTTCTCTTACACTTCTAGGGTTTTTCACCTAAAAGGAGAGAGATTTAGGTCCAAAAATGCTTATGTAACACTCAAATTAGAATGTGTGCAATGTGATATGATGTAAATGAACTTAACTAAATGCAATTGACTAATTAAAATGAACTAGAATGAATGCAAAAGTGTAATTTAAGCTATGTTTGAAAACACATTGTGATATGCAAACAACTATGAAAATGAAGAAATTATGCAGAACAAAGAGTACAGGGGTGAATATGAGTGCACCTGGATGATGTGTGAGCTTTTTGGAATGTCTGGAATGCTGGTGAATTTTACTGATTTTTCACAGTGGGACTCATTCGCCTTGGGTGGCAAATCAATCAACCTACTGATGAAAAACTATCGGGATCTGAAATCTGACAAAACTCAAGTTTCCAGTCCTAAGGTGGGACTCATTTTCCATAGGTGGTAAATCAGTCCTCTCCCAATTTTTTGAAAAACCAGGAGACAACTTTGCAACACCAAATCTGGAAATGTCTGCTTACCGAGTTGCCGAAGTCAAATCTACAGAAAATGGACAAATAACTCTCTCCAAGCTTGAATTTGACTTATGTTGACTTGAAGCTCCTAGTTGACATAAAAATTGATCATCAACACCTAATAACTTGTCAAATCTACAAACAAAAGGCTGCAAATACACAAGAAAAAGGGGGAAAATGATTAGGGTTAGTGAATATGGGTTTGCCTTGGTCAAACCTCACTTTTGGTAATTAAACCCTTGAAAAGACAATGAAATGCAAGAGAAAGATAAAGTAATAACATGAAAATGATATCAACTCACCCAACTCTTGATAATGCAAGTATGAAGTAATGTCAATGGCAGCTTCAAAGTTCTTGAAAAGCGCTTTAATTGATGATGTAAAATGCTTGAATGTGATGTGTGATTGAATGCTTGAATGAATTGATTGTAGGAGATGTAAAATGAGATGAAAAATGACTATTTATACAATTCTTTTGCCTTACTATTCATTCATACCTCATCACAGGCCGACATCAAGTGATGTTGAATAAAATCCTGAAAGGAAATTTAAAATATTTTGAATTTTGGGCCAAGGGGGACTCATTTGCCACTCATGGCAAATGGATCCCACCTAGGACCTAAAAACAAGAGTTGGGAATAATGTTTTATTTAATGCTATTTATCAGGATAACATTCAAAAATACACTTAATTACAACTTATGAGGGCATAAAGAGACCAAATAAAGCATATGAAGGGTGTAAATAGTGAAGATGTGCCTAGAAAAGCATGAAGGATTCTTACAAGACTTTACAACACTTCAATATAGGACTTGTTGATGAATAAAAAGGTGATTTTTAGGTAAATTACAGTATTAAATAGAGTCTAGAAGAATGTAGAAATATCTTACAACACTTCACAACACCTTCACAAGACGTCGTTCTTTGAATTTTAGTACCTAAATAAGCATGTTCAAGCCATGTTACAACATAAAATCAAAGCAACATAATTCCAACACCATGAAACAAGACCTAAAAGGACATGAAAATGACAAGGGGCCATTTTTCTATGGCACACCTATAAAGGAAATAGGTTGTTCAAAAGCTTATAAAATATAAAATATCCCAATTTCACAACCCACAAATCACCAATGGTAAAACATATACCAACATTTCCTCAATGAGAAAATTGCAAGCCTCCTCAAGCATGCATGAAGCATACATGCAAACCTGCAACTATCTTACATCTAGAAATACCCCAAGGGAAACATAATCTAAAAAATAGTTCATCTACAAATCTGCAAAATCACAAGTTTTGATTAGCCGTGTAAACCTGCAAACCCACCATGTTTTATAATACACATGAAAATCCACATCCACTTAACATCTAGAAGACCTACATGTCTGAAAACAACCATAATAGTTAAACCAAAATGATGGAATGTCATGAATATGCATAACCATATATTTTTAAATGAGAAATCCATAAAACCCTCAAATCCAAGGAACATGAATCTAAGCCATGCAAGTACAAACATCCATCAGGAAAGTAGAGGTCTAGGAACTTCAGGCTCATTCAAAGGACAACTCTGCCACCACCATGTACATGCATCTGAGAGAGAAATAGGCTATTCCAGAAGCTTCCAGATCATCCAATGATCAAATCCATAGCCTTACATGCATTTGAGGTTATTCAACTGTCAAACAGGAGCTCTAGATCAATAACATATCAAATATAACCACATGATCAACTCCATAGAACTCTATCTTCTCCATCCTTCACAATGCCTGTTGTTCCTAGAAAACAAGATCAACTACAAAACTTCCACTCAGAAAAGGATTAATAATCATCCAATTCCTTCAAAAAAAATTCCTCAAGTTTTCCAAGCTAAGAAATCACACCAAAAGAAATATCCAAAACTCAAAACATCGCATGCATCACCATACAAGTGACATGAAAGTCCATGCAAGTACATGCAACTTACATATATACATGTATGCAAGCACATGCAAATCTGGAACTAAGCTCTAATACCAAATGAAAGGGAAATGGAAAACTTGGAAAGCCTTCCAAGATCCAGTATGCACTTTCAATATCATATGCCTCTTAAAAAAAATCATATTTTAATCATCTTGATACAAGAACATACTAGTATGCCTTAAAGTGGAAACAAACATAGTTTAATTTCCCATGCATTAACCCTTAGAGGAAAGTTGATGTAGTTTCAAATCTAGAAGAATTTCAGTAGCATAATATAATATAAATTAACATTTCAAGAATGAGAAACAAAAAGAATAGAAGAAAGATAGACAGAAGAGAAGAAGACATGATATACGTGGAGAAAACCCTTTTGGGTAAAAAACCCCACACTCCAAAGCATTGAACCAATGTATTAATATGTAACAAAATGGTTACAATACACTTGCAAGCTCACAACCTTAACATGGAGACTACATCTTGCTCTTTTGGAGGAAATCTAACAACACTTTGATACCTGCAATATTCAACATACAAAACCCACTCTAAGACATCCAATATATAGAGAATACAAGCATAAAGGTAGCTTCTAGAACAAGCTACAAGAGATGGGCGTCCAAATCCATGTGGCACATTTTTCAAGCACATATTTGACTCATGTGACACTTGTCACACAATTCCTAACCCCCCTTACATGCCTCCAAACTTGGGAACCCCAAATTTTCCCCTAATAGGTATGATAGATGTCTTATAATGTCATAGAATTTGTCATCTATGACAACTCTTACAGTTGTAAGAGAGTCTATCATAACTGACTAAATATAGAAGATGCCTCTTACATTCTATTACAACTTGTCATAGTCAAACTTGGGAACCTACTTTCCTCATGCAAAGATTCCTTCCAACACATGTCCAACCTATCATAGAATATGGCTCTTACCAGTCATAAGACTGTCATAAGAATCCGTCATAAGAATTTGTCATAACTTGTCATAGAATCCTTCAAAGATGCCAACACATGTCAAAGAATATCTTCTCAAAGTGGGATGCCTACATTTCCATGCGAAGACCACAACATCCATGCCACATCCCATGTCACCTCCCAATATGCTGACAACTCATCGTACCAAGTCATATTAGATGACAAATTAATATGAGCAAGAAATTACAACATAAGAATTAATAAATTAATATTTTAATGCTAGGAAATTGTAAAGGTTGAGACACCTTAATTCCCAACAATATTCTTGAAGACTTGTTTATTTGAGACCTTTAGTTTTTCCTTGATATACTAAAGCTTTTTCATGAATTTAAAACTTGGGGTCCCTTTTATCTCATACTCCTTCCACCATGTTTCTATTAGGTGTGTCAAATTATCCTCCCTCCACCACATATTTTCAAATTTAAAGTAAGTCTTAGTCATTGGACAGTCCTATTTTAATTCTAATATGATTGGGAAGTGATTAGACAATGAGACTGGTGGTATTTTTGCTTCAAAACTGGCCACTTTCTCCAACCATTTTGGGACAATTAGAAATTTGTCCAATCTTTCTGTAATGTTTGTGAAAAAAATTCTATGATTGTTTCATGTAAAGACTCCATTGGATGTGTAGTAGTCTATATAGCCCAAAATTCTTCTACAAACTCTCTAAAATCTATCATATTCTTGTTTACTTTCTTGCATCACCCATTCTTCTCTAAGAGATTTAATATAGCATTGAAATCTCCACCCATTATGAAATGTTGGTCACCCTTCTGCTTAATACTACTATTGATTTCTTTCCAGGTTTCCCTTTTATCCTCAGACCTATTTGGGTCATAAACATTTAGCAGAGTGAATTCCAGGTCCATGACAGAGTTTTTAACACTGCATTCCATCCAGTTTGAGTTTGATTGAATGATCCTAAGTGTGAGATTAAGTCTCCTCCATAGGATTACCATTCCACCTATAGCACACATTAGCTTCTTGGAAGTTTCCAAACTAGTTTTTGTAGTACTTTAAGAAGTTCTCAGCCTCACTTTGATTAAGCTTGGTTTCCTAAATCATTATTATATCTACCTCTATCTTTTATAAGTGATGCTTAACCAAGCATCTTTGGTTAGGGACATTCAAGCCCCTAACATTCGATGAGGTGATCTTCATTATTGTCCAAGGGAGTTGCTAGCTCCCTTGGATATTATAAAACATGAGATGCTTTTCAACCCTTTGTCCATTCTTCTTCTCTCTTTTGTTTGTTTATTTTTTGGCCTCTACCCTTTTTTTTCCCATAGCTTTTGTTGTTGTTTGGCTAATGTATCTTGGACCTATGATCCCCAATTCATTACTTGTTCCAATGAATCTTCCCCTTCCACCAAATCTTAATCCATATATTCAAAGTTTGAACCCTCTTCCTCATAGTTTTGATAAGTACTTGTGGTTCCTGGAACTACCTATGGGATGCTTCTTTCATTTTCGGACATGTTTCTGATTGTGGATTAGGGTTATCTCTTTTTATCTAGTCCTTAGATACTTTTTTTATCATCATGGGATTCTTTTCAGGTAGCATCTCACATATCTCCTTGCTTTGTGTTGTATTTTTAGCTTCTACTCGAACTTCCTATGCTTGGGCTTTATCCTAGTTTTTTAGGCCTTCAAACTAATTTAGTCTTTTACGTGTTTCCAGGTGCTTCCCTTTTCATCTATTTTCCACAATCTTTTTCATTATGTTTCTTGCTTCTACATTTGAGACAAAAATGATTATCTTCTTCAATCTCTATTGTCTGCTTCCATTTTTTTCCTTCTACACATAGCAAGATCTCATTTCAGATTGGTCTAATCACAACAATCTTCAATCTTGTATATAGATAGGAATATTCCTCAAATATTTTTGCATCTACATCAAATAATGTTCCCAATGATCGCCCAATCTTTTTGAAACACCTCTCAGACCAATACTTCAAAGGTAAGTTGTATAGGTGAATCTATACTGGATGATCATATGGTTTCAAATGAAAAGGATTGAAATTCTAGTGCCACTTTTCCATATACATTGGGTGCCCATTTAATTCACATAATCCTCCATTCATCACCTTGTCTCTTTTTAATAATTGAATGTATTTAATTTTAATAAAATTTTATATTTTAATAATTGAATACATCGAAAATATTTTAAATATATTTTATTTTAAAATAGTTCTTTTAAATATATTATGATAAAGCAATATTATATATAAAAATTTACCTAACACATAATTCATGTTCTTCAAATTTTATTCATTATTATTTGAATATTTTTGTCTATTGGATATACTAAGTATGTTAATATTCTAAAGAAACTAATAATTATTTTTAATATAAACTTACATTTTAGTGATGATAGTCACATACTAAAGACTTTTTTTATGTTATTTAAGCTAATTAAATCAAATCTAGAAACAAATTTTTTTTAATTTTATTTAAATTAATTAAAAATATGTGTACACATGATATTTTTTTAATGTTATTTAGATTTGTTTTTGTATTAAGTATAGTGGAACATAGAATATTACAAAGCAGATCAGTTGGTGATCAAAGTAGCATTACATTTTTATAAGTAACCATGCAGTCGGAAAAAAGTTGTTCACTAGATTTAACAGTGTACATTTTCAAGAGACTCCATCTAACAGAGATGATTATACATTTTTACAAAATGAGTACATAAGGTAAATTCCAAAAGTCTTTAATAGTATGCGCTTCAAGCTTGTGAACTGAGATACCAAAATATGAGCCATGGTGTTCGTTGACTTCTTCCTCCTAATTTGGATTCAGATTTGTTGGTTACAAACTGGGTCCTACATCCATGATGGTTGAAGTGGTTCCATCTTCATCTTCTCCTTGTTAAACAGGTGGTTGAGGGCCTCTTGGCCTATGCGCATTATTGAAGATCCCCTGAAAATGGTCACTACATTCATCACTCTGAAAAAGGAATCAACTTCCTCTTGGTTGCAGTGATGGACATGCACACACTTGGTCTTTTCCCTAAAAATGGTCACTACACCCTCTCTGAACAGTCTCAGAAACTTTTCTATGGAAATTTCAAGATGAAGGATGACTTGTAAAATAATATTAGTAGTTATGAGTCTTTTAAAAGACTCGGTGGGTACTCTCTTGCACCTAGTGATGTTTATCAGCATTTCTTGCCTTCCAAACATGCCAAAGTATTTCAGTAGTTAAAATAAACCAAAAAGTTTGAAAATCTTTGTTTAGCATCCTGAGATTGAAAATGGCAGCATTATAATCTATCTTATCATTCATATCCCAAATCATTAAATTATTGCAAAACATTTTCCAAAATTTTCTAGCATACATACAGTCAAAAAGAATATGATTGATGGTTTCAGGCACCCTGCAAATGTAGTACCCCTCCATTTTGCTTGTGATTTCTGTTAGCATGTTTTTTTTCATTGATAAGACTTTGGTACCTTGTTTTGTATAGTTTGATCGCTGGCTTTTGAGCAACAGTGGATTCGTTTTGTGATATGATAAACATTGTATGGTGATAATTAATTTCTGACATGCTTTGTAATAGCGTAGATATTTCCTTCAGATGTTATTGCTATATATATGTTTATGGTAGATTAACTGTTACTTAATTTGTCAATTTGATGTGACATGTATTGGTGTGGAGAACGGAGTTGCATCACTCGCTTGCGAGTGCCCTCTGATTTCGGTGATTTTCTTCGCACGGTGTGCTTGTATAATGGATTATATATATATATATATGTATGTTATTTGTTTGGTTGCAGGATTGCAGGTACATGACATCGACTCCACCTGGTTACTCAGGTATGAGCGTGTCAAGACTCAACGGAAATGTTGATTGGGAGGTAGTAACAAGGTTCATCCTAGTCTAGTCTTAAACACAGTCACAATATATTGTCAGTTTTAGTCTGGAGTCTTTGGTGGTCTTGTTTGTGTCTGATTGGATTAATTGTTTTGAAAGGAAAATTTTGTTAATTTAATGATAGATTAATATTCTTTAATTTACTGTTTATTTAAATTAATTTTAAATGTTGAAAATAAAGTCTTACATTTTATTTAATTAATTAATTAGTTTGTTTGGTTAAGTAGTTTGATCACTGCGATTAAAATTATTTAATTAAATAAATTAATTAATTAAATTAAAATTTCTTTAATTGTGTGAATAGATTTAAATTTAAAATTAAATTGTTTTGTGGAAAAAGGTATTTTAATTGTTAAATAAATAAATAAAATAAAGAAAAGGGAAATTGCATTTTTTAAAATTTAAATTATTTAATTCTTGCATTCAATTTTTGATAAGGAAGAAAGGAAAGATTATCCGAGAGGTGGTTAGAAGATATTTTCTTCTCGACATGTGTGGTAGTTAAATTAATTGCTTTTTGTTTGTTGAGGATTCTCTTGGAAGTTTTTTATGGATTTGGGGAAAATAGAAGATTATTTCACGGGAAATGAATAGAACAGACTTCGGGCTTCAAAAATTTTGGAATTGGAATTGTTTGTGAATTTTGTTTGGGATTTTGGCATAATTTTCTCGAAGAGGATTACGAATAGAAATTTTGTTCAGTATCTGTGTTCTTTTGGAAAGTGGTGGTTGAAAAGCTCTGGAAGTTGCACTCAACAGGAAAAGCCTCTCTTCTACAAACAATTTTCAAGCTACAGGAAACAGGTTCCTCACTGATTATTTATTTAATTTATTTCTTTTGAAAAGTTTGTCTGTGAAAAGGATTAGTATTGTGAGGTTTTGTTAAAATTGTTAAAAATGTGTTTGTTTGAGGAAATTGTTTGTGTATTAAATCTCTACTCTTCTCGGCAATTTGATCTATAGAGAATTTGTTATTTCTTTGTTAAAATTTTCCTGTAGGAAATAGTTTGAATTAAAATTTGTGAAGGAAATCATTTTTTTGGTAAATGACATTGAAACCTCAGGGAATAAATTAGAACTTGTTGAGGAAAAATTTTGTGCGTACTGTAGAAATTTCTCAATTTCCCCATTACAAACCCTGTTGAAAATATATGTATGATTTTAGTAATCTATTATTCTTTTTAATTGTATATATATATATATATACCTTCATATATAAATTGGATTGTGTAATTTTTGTGGAGAATTGTCGTACGGGCGAATTGGGGGTTTGAAAATATTTATAAAAAAAAAACGAATTAAATTTCCGCATGGTGGAAAGGTATTTACTGTAAATTTAAATCCGAAATTATACACAGATTAAATTATAAATGTTTTTTTTCACATATTATGTATTTTTAGGGAGGGGCTAGGGCTACCCCCAACCGCCGCTCTCACTGAGAGGGTGCGGCTGCTGTGAGGCAGCGCCCTCCACTATTCTGTGGAGGAGGCGCTACCCCACAGGCAGCACATTCTCCCGTGGATGCTGCCAAGCGCAGTCATTACTAAAAGAAGAAATTTTTATTTTTATTTTGTTTACTATTTAATGAATATAATTTAATACATATATATATAATATATGTATTATGTATATTATATATTATTTTTAATATATAATTTATATAATATATATATATTTATATATATATTTATTTATTTATTTTATATTTATTGAATATGTAATTTAGTTTGGTTAAATAATTTGTTAATAATATATATATATATATATATATATTTGTTTATAATAGATGTTTTAATATATAAATGGATATTTTATTAAGCAAAAGATTATTAAAGAAAGTTGATTTATAATTTAATAGATGTTGAGTTATTGAAAAATTTAAATGCTCATGTAGAGGATATTATAATGAAATGATTGTAATAGGGAATCGAATTTTATTATTATGCATAATTATGGAAATTGGAATTAAATAAATAGTTTTATTTTATTTTCCTTATTATTGCAAATTGAATCTTATTTACTCTGAATAATTGCTTGAGATGAGATATTGAAATAATTGGATTTAGAAAATCCTAATATTAGAATTTTTATTTTTGTCTGAATTGTTTTATGTTGTTTTAAATTCTTATTGGGCAGAAATTGGGATTATATGTGATTTCAAGTCTTCCAGATATTATTTCTTGAAAGGGAAATTGTTTCCATGATGATTTCTTACTTTGAGGTAACTAGGATAGTGCACATGGTTTTGCATGGTGTTTAGACACCTATTTTTATGAACAAAGATTTGATGTCCATTATGATATGTTTGGTCTTATATGTTGATTTTGGATATATGTGCACTTTTCCTACCTTATTTAGTGAATTTAGATTCCTTGTGTTATTCTTAGGGGAGTGGCTCTATGTGAGGGCCGACACACAAAGTGGTGTCTGGGTAACTCATGTAGAGTTAGTAAATAAGAGAAAACTAAATCAACACATTGGGTATTCTTAAATATTTAACTGGATTAATTGTGCCTCACTTATAGACTCAAGGGCTAGTTCAGTCTTGAGAATAAGTGGAGAAGGCCTGGAATGGCAAAGTTGATATCTTGTTATTTTAAAAGATATTCGAATCCACAACAATTTGCATGTGGGGCCAGGTTTCGTAAGAGGTTAGCAGGGTAACCCAAGTTGGGGGCCGGAACCTAGGAAGAAACACCAGGGTAAACTATGCAACATTGTGATGACACTCCACCTAAAATAACAATTACCTTGTGAACTTAGTATATTTGATTATCATGATTCTTGAAGCAATGTAACCAATAAGTTGAGTATGTACTTGTATAGAATTTCTATGTTTTTACTTGTGTCTAGGGTTTGTAGGTTATGTCTAGGGAACCTTATTACTATCTCCTAGCATGGGGGGTGGACCTACAGGTACCACATGGTTGGGTGGAACGTGCACCTTACTCCGTTGGGTCCCCAGTTTATGATCGTGGCAACGAGAGCTTCATTGATGGAGAGCTTGTCTTTGGATATATGTGTACTTCCTTAATTGTATCATTGGAAATCTTGTATTTGTAACATTCCTCAATTGTTTATGAGGTGAACATTTGTAATATGTAATTGTAAACTATTGTTTGATCTACCTCATCTGAAGAATGAGTATTGTAATGTCATATCAAATGCAATGTAAGAATCTTATTTGTACTTTATACTATCATGAATGGAATTCAAATGTTATGCAATGCTTACATTTAAGTTAATGTTAATTAAATACATGCAATGCTAAATACTAAAGTCATCTATGGAATCTCAAGTAGTGTGACGTCGCATAACTTAGAGAATGTATGCAACTAATAAAGTTAATATTAACAGTTTAAAAAAAAAATTGTTTCACTTTCGTAGACAATTGCAACATTCCTTAGGTTACAAGAGGGGGCATTACAGATTGGTATCAGAGCCAGGTTCTAACACTGGACGCTCTGGGTAATCGCAAGCCCATTAGGTTGATGTAGTACGTAGTATCGTTATCTGTTAGTCTTGGTTGATTAGTATCTGAGACTCGTTATTGTTTATGTGTAGTATCATGCCTAGGCGACGTGGTAGAGGTAGTGGTAGAGGTCGAGGTGGAGGCCGAGGGCCAATCCCTCAAGTTACTCCCCCTCTGATTCCTCATCAGAGTGATCAGGCAGAGCAGTTGGATCAGAGGAATGAGGGATAGATTCCTGAACAGTCAGGAGTAGAGTGATCACAGTTACGTCCTTTATTAGAGGAGGTCCTAGCTCGACTTGGACCAAGACAGGAAGTTGATCAGGATGTAGTTAGAGAGCGTGATAGATCTCCAAGGAGAGTAGATGATATAGTGCATCAGGATGCTATTATTGCAGGATACATGCGAGATTTGTTGAGGGCATGCCCTCCTACATTTGATGGATTTGGGGGTGGTCTAGAAGCTGAAACCTAGTTGATTGACTTAGGGCGATGCTTTGCGATGCATCCTTATGGTAGCAACACACGTGCACATTGTGCCATAATGCATCTTAGAGGCTTTGCCTCTACTTGGTGACGCTTGGAGGAGTAGAAGCTCCACTTAGAGATTGGGTTAGTTTCTTGGGAGATATTCCTGGAGAGGTTTACAGCATGGTTCTTATCAGAACATTGGAGACAACGATGGGCTGACGAGTTTCATGATTTACGTCAGATGGCTCTATCTATGGAGTAGTATGAACGTAGATTTTATGAACTCAAGCAATATGCAGGAGTTGGAGATGATGAGGTGATGTTGGTACAGCATTTTATCAGGGGTTTGAATGCCCGCATTAGTGGTGGAGTTAGAGTCTTTGAGCAAAAGACTATGGAAGTTGCTTTGGAGAAGGCTCGTATAGTGGAAGAGAATCTTGTTATGGCGTTGGATGGTCACACAGGTGTCCAGATTGGTAGTGCTCCTATAGCAGGTACTGGTCCACGGGGTGGACAGGCACAGACAGGAGGTTCCTCTAGGAACCAACAGACACCCACTAAGGGTGGACAGCAGCAATAGCAACATACTCCTCAAAAGAAAAGTAATAGTTAGCCCCAACAGGATAACAGTTCTCAGTTTCAACATGGTGGTGGATGGTTTCAGAATGAGAGAGATCAGAGTGGGCAGCAAGTGCAGCATGATCGTTCTGATCTTCCTGCATAGAGTTTTCAGTCTGCAATTAGTGGAGGTAGTTTTCCACGGTCTAGTGTACCTTTAGGTGATAGAGGATTCAAAAGGAGTATAGAATGTTTTACTTGTGGCCAACAGGGTCACATTGCTCGTCAGTGTCCCCAGAAGGGTGCTTCTGGATTCAGTCAGAGACCAGCAGCTTCAGAGTCGACCGTAGGAGATGCAGGCAGGTCACATTGGGTGTTTACCATGGTGGATAACCACCAAGTTGAGCACCAGGGTGCAGTTGGAGAGGTTCCTGGTGGAGGACCGACATCATTCTTTGGGAGCTGTGCACGTCCTTCTACATCGAGAGTTGATCCTCAAGGGTCAAGACGTTGACTGAGTACCAATCCAGAGGGATCCTAGTGGCTAGTCTTCTATTTCTTAGGAGGACCTATTTTAGATGTGTGTGTTATTTGTTTTCTATTAGCAGGCTTCTAGGAGTAAGCCTGATCCTAGGGGGGAGGATGTAGTACCCCTCCATTTTGCTTGTCATTTTTGTTAGCATGTTTTTTTTCATTGATAGACTTTGGTACCTTGTTTTGTATATTTTGATCGCTGACTTTTGAGCGACAGTGGATTCGTTTTGTGATATGATAAACATTGTATGGTGATAATTAATTTCTGACATGCTTTGTAATAGCATAGATATTTCCTTCAGATGTTATTGCTATATATATGTTTATGGTAGATTAATTGTTACTTAATTTTTCAGTTTGATGTGGCATGTATTAGTGGGGAGAACAGAGTTGCATCACTCACTTGCGAGTGCCCTCTGATTTCCGTTATTTTCTCTGCACGATGTTCTTGTATAATGGATTATATATATATATATATATATGTATGTTATTTGTTTGGTTGCAGGATTGCAGGTACATGACATCGACTCCACCTGGTTACTCAGGTTTGAGCGTGTCAAGACTCAACAGAAATGTTGATTGAGAGGTAGTAACAAGGTTCATCCTAGTCTAGTCTTAAACCCAGTCACAGTATATTGTCAGTTTTAGTCTGGAGTCTTTGGTGGTCTTGTTTGTGTCTGATTGGATTAATTGTTTTGAAAGGAAAATTTTGTTAATTTAATGATAGATTAATATTCTTTAATTTACTGTTTATTTAAATTAATTTTAAATGTTGAAAATAAAGTCTTACATTTTATTTAATTAATTAATTAGTTTGTTTGGTTAAGTAGTTTGATCACTGCGATTAAAATTATTTAATTAAATAAATTAATTAATTAAATTAAAATTGCTTTAATTGTGTGAATAGATTTAAATTTAAAATTAAATTGTTTTGTGGAAAAAGGTATTTTAATTGTTAAATAAATAAATAAAATAAAGAAAAGGGAAATTGCATTTTTTAAAATTTAAATTATTTAATTCTTGCATTCAATTTTTGATAAGGAAGAAAGGAAAGATTATCCGAGAGGTGGTTAGAAGATATTTTCTTCTCGACATGTGTGGTAGTTAAATTAATTGCTTTTTGTTTGTTGAGGATTCTCTTGGAAGTTTTTTATGGATTTGGGGAAAATAGAAGATTATTTCATGGGAAATGAATAGAACAGACTTCGGGCTTCAAAAAATTTGGAATTGGAATTGTTTGTGAATTTTGTTTGGGATTTTGGCATAATTTTCTCGAAGAGGATTACGAATAGAAATTTTGTTCAGTATCTGTGTTCTTTTGGAAAGTGGTGGTTGAAAAGCTCTGGAAGTTGCACTCAACAGGAAAAGCCTCTCTTCTATAGACAATTTTCAAGCTACAGGAAACAGGTTCCTCACTGGTTATTTATTTAATTTATTTCTTTTGAAAAGTTTGTCTGTGAAAAGGATTAGTATTGTGAGGTTTTGTTAAAATTATTAAAAACGTGTTTGTTTGAGGAAATTGTTTGTGTTTTAAATCTCTGTTCTTCTCGGCAATTTAATCTGTAGAGAATTTGTTATTTCTTTGTTAAAAATTTCCTGTAGGAAATAGTTTGAATTAAAATTTGTGAAGGAATTCATTTGTTTGGTAAATGACATTGAAACCTTAGGGAATAAATTAGAACTTGTTGGGGAAAAATTTTGTGCGTACTGTAGAAATTTCTCAATTTTCCCATTACAAACCCTGTTGAAAATATATGTATGATTTTAGTAATCTATTATTCTTTTTAATTGTATATATATATATACCTTCATATATAAATTGGATTGTGTAATTTTTGTGGAGAATTGCCTATGGGCGAATTGGGGGTTTGAAAATATTTTTAAAAAAAATGAATTAAATTTCCATATGGCGGAAAGGTATTTACTGTAGATTTAAATCCGAAATTATACACGGATTAAATTATAAATGTTTTTTTTTGGCATATTATGTATTTGCAGGGAGGGGCTAGGGCTACCCCTAGCCGCCGCTCCCACTAAGAGGGTGCGGCTGCTGTGAGGCAGTGCCCTCCACTATTTTGTGGAGGAGGCGCTGCCCCACATGCAGCGCATTCTCCCGTGGATGTTGCCAAGCGCAGTCATTACTAAAAGAAGAAATTTTCAATTTTTATTTTGTTTACTATTTAATGAATATAATTTAATACATATATATATATAATATATGTAATATGTATATTATATATTATTTTTAAAATATAATTTATATAATATATATATATATATATATATATATATTATATTTATTGAATATGTAATTTAGTTTGGTTAAATAATTTGTTAATAATATATATATATATATATATATATATTTGTTTATAAATAGTTTTATTTTATTTTCCTTATTATTGCAAATTGAATCTTATTTACTCTGAATAATTGCTTGAGATGAGATATTGAAATAATTGGATTTAGAAAATCCTAATATTAGAATTTTTATTTTTGTCTGAATTGTTTTATGTTGTTTTAAATTCTTATTGGGCAGAAATTGGGATTATATGTGATTTCAAGTCTTCCAGCTATTATTTCTTGAAAGGGAAATTGTTTCCATGATGATTTCTTACTTTGAGGTAACTAGGGTAGTGCACATGGTTTTGCATGGTGTTTAGACACCTATTTTTATGAACAAAGATTTGATGTCCGTTATGATATGTTTGGTCTTATATGTTGATTTTGGATATATGTGCACTTTGCCTACCTTAGTTAGTGAATTTAGATTACTTGTGTTATTCTTAGGGGAGTGGCTTTGTGTGAGGGTATCTCATGTAGAGTTAGTAAATAAGAGAAAACTAAATCAACACATTGGGTATTCTTAAATATTTAACTGGATTAATTGTGCCTCACTTATAGACTCAAGGGCTAGTTCAGTCTTGAGAATAAGTCGAGAAGGCCTGGAATGGAAAAGTTGATATCTTGTTATTTTAAAAGATATTTGAATCCGCAACAGTTTGCATGTGGGGCCGAGTTTCGTAAGAGGTTACCAGGGTAACCCAAGTTGGGGGCCGAAACCTAGGAAGAAACACCAGGGTAACCTATGCAACATTGTGATGACACTCCACCTAAAATAACAGTTACCTTGTGAACTTAGTATATTTGATTATCCCGATTCTGGAAGCAATGTAACCAATAAGTTGAGTATGTACTTGTATAGAATTTCTATATTTTTACTTGTGTCTAGGGTTTGTAGGTTATGTCTAGGGAACCTTATTACTATCTCCTAGCATGGGGGGTGGACCTACAGGTACCACATGGTTGGGTGGAACGTGCACCTTACTCCGTTGGGTCCCCAGTTTATGATCATGGCAACGAGAGCTTCATTGATGGAGAGCTCGTATTTGGATATATGTGTACTTCCTTAATTGTATCATTGGAAATCTTGTATTTGTAACATTCCTCAATTGTTTATGAGGTGAACATTTGTAATATGTAATTGTAAACTATTGTTTGATCTACCTCATCTGAAGAATGAGTATTGTAGTGTCATATCAAATGCAATGTAGGAATCTTATTTGTACTTTATACTATCATGAATGGAATTCAAATGTTATGCAATGCTTACTTTTAAGTTTATGTTAATTAAATACATGCAATGCTAAATACTAAAGTCGTCTATGGAATCTCAAGTAGTGTGACGTCGCGTAACTTAGAGAATGTATGCAACTAATAAATTTAATATTAACACTTTAAAAAATATATATTTCACTTTCGTAGACAATTGCAACATTCCTTAGGTTACAAGATGGGGCATTACAGCAAATGCTGCAAATATCCACATCCACATAGTTAAATATGTAGAGAAGTTTATGTAAAAGAATGAGCCATCTGAAGTAGGCCTTTTTGGGCTCTTTGATGTAGTGCCAGGTGGAGTCAAATATTTTGTACTGTTATTTCTCAGACAGGCTTGATCCCCAGCAATAATTGGTATGGTTAATCACTGACTTAACATTGGTAAGCTCTTTATAGACTTGCTTAGCTTTTAGCGCAGACAGGTTGGTTCCATCTATCTAGAAAAGGTCACTAGAAATGTTAAAGTCAGGGGAAACACTGTCAAGGAATTGGGCATCCTTGAAGGCTTCCAACAGGGAACTGAAGGTTCTAAGACTGGTGGTGGGGAAGGTTAAAGTCAGCAACCAAGTTATCCAGATCCTTAACCCAAGCATTACAAAGGATTTCATTAAAGGTATTGATGCCCAAATCACACCATTTCTTAGTGGAGCAACCTTGGAGAAGGGCCAGAGGTTTAGACTTGTGAAAAAAATTCCACCAAATAGAGCTACAGGCATGGCAGCTTCTACTACTTGTTAAGGAGATGTTGTCTTTATTACAAGTGATCTTATGTTTAATCAACTCCCGTGCCTTCCATAGAATCTTGAATACTGTGGAGCTGGCTAGGGTCATAGGGAATTCGCTCAGGAGAATGTCATATATGGGAAACCCTTTCTAGGACTTAGCCTGCTTGGGGACAATAAGTTGAATGTTGTTTCTTACAAGAACTTTCCATGGTTCACATCCATCCATAGCCCTGGCAATCCATTTAACTGCCAAAGCAATACCATGAATTCTAAGATCTTTTAGTGCAAGCCCCAAATGAGTTTTGTCAAGACAGCACCACTCCCATTTCACCGCATGCTTTTTCCTCTTTCCTTTTCCATCTGACCAAAGGAAGGTTCTAATTCTTTTTTGAATTTCATTAACCTAATAGATGTTGAAGAACCAAACTAAGGAAAAGCAAATACTGTATGAAGAAAGGACCTTCTGACATACCTGAAACCTACCAACCAATGAAAGGTGTTGTCTATTCCAACCCTCAATCTTCTCAATTTTTCTACTTATCCACATCCACATTTCCTTAAGGTTGGGGTTGACTGTGAAAGGAATTCCCAAGTACCTTATTTGCTTACTAGGTCCTCCCCATTGAAAATCAAACTTTTTCAGCCAATCCGGAGCCAACTCACTCTAGCCAAGAAAGCTAGATTTAGCTACTAATACCTTATCCCCGGAAGCAAGGAAAAAGAGGTCCAATTTTCTCAACAATGTTTCAATATTCTTCTCTTTGAGCTTGGGGAATAGGGAAGTGTCATCTGCAAGTTGGATGTTAATCAATTCATTTTTGTCTAGAATTCTAATGCCCCTTATTCTAGGGGAGTGTGTTTGATCTCTGAGCAAATAATGAAGAGCATCAAATGAAATTACAAATAGGGCAAGGGCCAGGGGCCATCCTTGCCTAATTGATCTTTCCAACTTGAACTCTTTTGAGAGTGCTCTATTTACTTCAACCTGAGTGACTGCAACTTTCATCAGCGTGTCAACCATATTGCAGAGACTGTTAGGGAATCCAAAGGCCTCAAGGGTTGTCCTTAGGAATGCCCATTCAACCCTATAATATACCTTCTCAAAGTCAAGAAGAAGCATTGCAACATTCTGATTTGAGTATCTTTCCCATTCTATGGCCTCCTAGCTTGTGATTATATTTTCTAGTATGTATCTACCTTTGATAAATTCAGTTTGCATGTTGTTGATGAACT
This sequence comes from Sequoia sempervirens, assembly GCA_007258455.2. Taxonomy (NCBI): domain Eukaryota; kingdom Viridiplantae; phylum Streptophyta; class Pinopsida; order Cupressales; family Cupressaceae; genus Sequoia; species Sequoia sempervirens. The sequence continues at coordinate 37,228 of VDFB02251893.1, forward strand.
TAGGTAAAATATCTACCAATCTCAAGGCCATTACCTTTGCAATTTCATCTTTTAGGATACATTTAAGAGGGTTATTGGCATCCAATTCTTGATGAGGGATTTGTCTCCCCCTTTTAGGAGCATCTTGATAAGTTCTCTATTAATGATCCCCCCTAGGGATCCTTTAGTCAAGGCCTCATTATAGACCTGCAATAAATCATCATAGATCCAGTCTACAAAGGTTTTGTAGAACTCCATCGGTATACCGTCACATCTAGGGGACTTATCATTATTCATTGAAAGGATGGCCCTTTTGATTTCTTCCTTGGTAAGATTCATGGAAAACTTCCTTGCATCCTCCTCAGAAATCTTCTTAGGGATGATTCTTTTTATGAACTTTCTAGCTTCCTGATTTCCCTCAACATCTCCCTCCAAAGAGAAGAGACCTTTGAAGTATTTTAGGAACTGGTCAAGGATTTCTTCTTGGGATGAGACCAATCTGTCATTATCCCAAATCTGCTCAATTTGTTCCTTGAACTTCTTTTCCTTTAGGTATTTGAAAAAGAATTTTGACCCTTTATCCCCACAACTTAACTAGTTTAGCTTGGCCCTAACTTTCAACCCTTGGATTCTATGGTTTTTCACTTTTTTGATTCTATCCTAGTTAGTGCTAGCTCTTTCTCTGCCCTCTCACTTGTAGGGTCATTCTGAATTCTGAGTTCAACAGCAAGCAGGGCATCCTGGAGCTCATTTTCTTCCCTCCTGTTGTCTTTGGATTTCTTTTTTCCAACAATTTGGAACATTTTTCTCCATGCCTCCATATTCATGTTCCACCTATCAATTGCATTCTCATCTTTCAACATCCACTTATTAATTATGTATATGGATGCAATGGCATCCATGTAGTCCTTATCCTTTAAAAGGGAGGTATTAAGGATGAAGCTATCTTTCTTTTTGGGCTGAAAGTTTCCCAAATTTAAGTTGGTTTGTCCTTTGATTGGATAATGGTCAGACATGGTGTAAGGATAAACACTAACTTTAAGTCCTCTTTCATTTGGCACAAATCCAAAGGTGTCCTTATTTATGTAGAATCTGTCCAATCTACAATAGATTCTTCTATCCCCTTTTTGTGAATTACACCAGGTGAACCACACCCCCTTGAAGTCTTTCTTATAGTTCTCTAATGGGTTCAAAAGGTTAAGTTTTCATTTTATCCTTTGGCAGAAATGTCTTTCGTTACCTTTCCACGCCATGTTAAAGCTCCACCCCATTTTCCCTCCTGATGCTCAATCATGTTAAAGTCACCACCCAAGATCCAAGGGATCTCAGGTAAGGTGGCAAGCCATTTCCATAGGGTATCCCTCTCCTTGTGGTCATTTGGAGCATATATGGAGCATATCCCAAAGACTAGTCCCTCTTTCTCTAGAGTCACCCAAACCTCCTTATTGCAGGGGGAGGTACCATGATTGGAGACAAGTGGACTCCATTTGTTGGATAAGAGGATGGTTGCTCCCCCCTTTCCTTTTTCATGCTTAGTATCAAAGAAACCAGAATCCTTCCAAATGAACTTCATACTATTTTCCAAAGTGAATCCTACTACTTCAAGTTCTTGAAGCATTACTAAGTCCTTTTTTTTTCCAAGTTCAAGAACCTTCTGATAATATACTTTCTATCTGGGGATTCCAACCCCCTGACGTTCCAAGATACACAATTAAGGTTCATTTTCCACAATCATTGCAGTGCTATCTACATCCTACCTAAACTTCTCAAAGCATTCAGGAAATTTTTCATCAACCTCAGGCCTTTTAGCCTCACGAGATTGGAGTATGGTGCTTTTCTTCCTCCTTTTCTTTTTAGACAATTGGACACTTTTTGGGGGAATGTGGATGGACTTACTATTTTTTCTTCGCCTTCTTGGGCCATTCTTGGTCCTAAAGGCCTTCACCAATTGCTTGCATATGACATTCTCTTGAGTTGGTTTCCCTATGGTCTCAACTAGATCCTCAGCATTGGGGCCTTTGGTGGGAGGGTCATAAGATATTGATTGGATTCCCCCAATGTCACAATGTTTAGGCATTTCAAAGGAAGCCATTTATTGCAGGGAAAGCACATAATTTTGGATCGGGTTAGCATTGATACTCTTGGAGGATAGTTCCAAATTATCCCCCACCTCCATGGTGACCCCATAGGGGTTATTTATCTCAACACGATAGCACTTGCCCCCATTCTTTGGGCTGGTGATAGGTGTCGAGCGCAGGCTTCTAGAATCTTGGGGTTGAGAACATAGATTGTCGCAACCACCTATAGGGGGTAACCTGGTGTCCCCATGCAAGTTACCAGTGCCAACAGAATCCACCTCTTTGTTTTTTTAATCAGATTAAGATGAAAACCGTCCCTTGAAAATTCATAGTTTTGAATCTTAGTAATAGGTCTTTCTTAATTTAAAAGATTATTTTCAATTCTCTTTCTAATTTCCTACACCGCAAGATACTATGCATTAAGCTTTTCCAAGACACTTTTATTCCCATTAAAATCAGAGGTTGGCTTATTGACAGGGCACTAGGGGTCATCACTTAGCACCTCAAAGGAGTTACGCAACTACAAGTCATTTTGGATGCATTCAGTAGTGCATGGCTGGCAAGGCACATGGAAGGATTTCAGACCGATAGCAAGGTTATCATCTTCCTCTACATGCACTTGTGATTCACTCGACACAAAATGGTTAGAATCAGCTTGGTTTCCAGGATTAGACACTCTTGCAGCCAACTCTTTTTCTGGGTTTCGGTTGGGAAAGACTTGGTTGCTAACATTAATGGTCTCCACGACTGAGTTTGCATTTGTTGAGGAGTGGCTAGGGTTAAGCCTAGTTTTCGAACCTTGGGGAATTTTTGTTTTAGCATTCAAGATAAGGGGGCAGTTTTTCTAAATGTGGCCCTCAACCCGACAAAGATAGTAGGCATTGATGCCACCTAGGACCTCAATTTGGCACACAAAGGGTTTCAGTTCATCTTTGACCTCAATCAAGTTAGGAACCTCCACACCAGGTTCGAGTGAAACTAGAGCCCTCATGTCCATATGGGGGAGGGTTGCTTTGGTCTGGTCGACATGAAGAACTTTCCCAAATGGTGCAAGAAATGATGGGATAAGCCTCCATTATTCAAGCGAAAGGTTATTGATCACAATCCATCTGGGACAAGTGAGGGCTAATATTTCTTCAATAATGGCTGGTAAGGACCAACCCAAGGCTCTAAAAGCACAACCACTCAAATTCCAATAGGGTTTCGAGAGTGCTTTTTACAGCATTTCATGATTCTTAAAAAAAAACGCAAATAAACCTCTTTGTAACATTCTACAAAAACTAACATATATTCCAAATTTGCAAGCCCAAACATTCGAAAACCAAGAGTCAATGAATTTCCTAGGAGGAAATTTGTTAATATCAACCACGGCTAAAAAGATGGTTGTGTCTTTCAGTCTACTTCTTTCACCAAATACAACATTTTTCATATTTGAGTTTGGAGATAATTTTCAATTCAAGGGTGGGAGAGAGCACTCACCTTGCTCTGACTCATTTCCTACCACTTACGGTCTGAACACAGAGGATGCTGATAATTTTGCGTTGACTGAGAGCAAAAGACTATCGCCAACAATGACATCTTTGAAGGTTTTTCCAGCACTATCCACTGAATTAACAAGGCTTTCACCATTAACTTGGTGGTTAGGGGGTCCATACCCCCTCCATTGCTAGGCACGGGGTCAAGGGTACCTTCACCGGCAGAGACACACAGAGAGTTTACTGTCGAGCCAGGCCAGCCCGACACGAGAAGACGAGGAAGGAAAAAAGACTAAGGAAAAATAACGCTAAAGAAAGAACAAGAGAGCGAAAGTAAAAACCTTGGTGGGGGAGGGCATGACATCCCCCACTTGGCAGTCACATCAAGAACCAAGCCCCTCTCCAAACCCTACTTTCCAAAAGTTGCACAGAGTCGTCCTCCAAATTCTTCAAACCTTTTCACAACACAAAAATTTTCTAGCACATGTACATTCAACCATGTTATTTAGATTAATTAAAAAAATTTATTTTAGTGTAAAAATATTTAAATATTTAATATAAAATCAAATTAAAAATAAAAATAAATATATATTTAATATTAAAATCTTCTTTTTTTAAATCCTAATATTGAAATGTTGATATCTCTTTAATATAAATTAATGTTATAAATTTTAATAAAAATATATTTTAATTTCTAAACTTTTAATTTGAATGATAATAAATCAATAAATTTAATGACAAAAATATTTATTTTTTTAAAATAAAATTTAAATTTATTGTATGACATTTTAGATAAATCTTTAAATTTAAAACTTTTTTTTTAGAAAAGGAGCAATGCACCCATATTATTAGGGGTAAACACTTTTGACCGGAGCTATGAACCGAGTACAAGAAACAAAAAGAAACTACCAAACCCGCAAGTGCAATGGCCCAACGAAGGCATAAGGCTTGCAAGCACTTTGGTCTAGCGAGGAATTGAACCCTAGTGGCCATCACTACAACCAAGCAACTTGACCACCAAACCACACCCTTATCAGCGCATCTTTAAATTTAAAACTTTTAATATGAAAGAATATTAATTTTTTGGATAAAAATATATGTTTAAAATTTATAGATTAATAATTGAATACAATTGAAATATTATAAATGTATTTTTAAAAATTTATTTATATGATGGCAAGAAAATATATTAGATATAGAAAATTACATAACAAATAGTTCATGTTGTCTAGATTGTTTTGTTTTTATTTTAAATTATTTTTTTGTTAATATATTTTAATTGTATTGATATTTTCTTAATCTAATATTTGTTTTTAAAATATTAAATTTTATAAAAAATAAGTTTAATATATTATAATTTATTTTAATGTTAAAATATTCTAAATCTTTAATAAGATTGAATATATTTATATTCTCTTTATAAATTAGAATATTCTTCAATAGAATTCTACTTTACAATACAAATAAAAATATTTTAAATATCAAATAATCTTATTCAAGATTTATCATAATAATTAGAAAAATAAAATTAAAGCTTCACAATATTTATGATACTAGGATAGATGTTAGGTAATAACCCATATAAAAGAGTTGTATTCAATATTTGTCTTAATAACTAGAAAAATGAAATCAAAGCTTCATGATATTTATGATCTTAGGATACTTTTTAATGATGATAGCCATATGTTAAAAAAAAAATCTAATCATAAAACATTCCCACACACATATAGCTTTCTCAATGTTATTTAAGTTAATAAAATACAATGCATATCCTTAATACAAATAATTTAAATTGAGCTGATGATAGTTGGGTATTGTAGACACTAAAAATTGTCCTAAATGATATCATGCACTCAAATCAGGTATACTAACTGTGAACCAATGATCTTGACCTACTCTAAATAGATGCAAAATGACATGCAAAAGAAAGGAAAAGAACACTAACACCTCACAATTAGCCTAGTTGAATTCAAAACAAAGAAAGATAACAAAAAGCATATATTTACCTTGTCTTGAATTGATCTTTTGGTTGGCCCTTGCTGGTTGATTTTGTGTGATCCTTTTGATGGCAAGATGCTAAAGAGGATTCAAAATGATCTTGATGAAATGTAGGTTGAAATGAGATAAGTGAGTAGTTGAGGAGATGAGGCAAATGGATGCAATTAAAGCTTAAGATATGCAACAATGGTGGATATGACAAGATGCAAGTATGAGCTTGAGAGATGAAGATGCTTGAGTTGCAAGATTGTGAATGAATAGTGTTGTAAGTTTTGTTATGAATGCATAATAATCAGAATAAAAAAAAATCCTTCATTTTATAGAGAGAAGCCCTAGGGAAACAGACGGTTGAGATCTTTCCACCATGGGAAAGATGGATAAAGACACATGAGGTGGAAGATGACATGTGATGGGAAGGTACTTGTAAGTACCTTGGAATGAGGATGATTTGACCCCTCAATGATCACATGGGGAAGAGGATAATCTTGGATAAATAAAAGTGAATTTAAAATTCACATGATTGGGAGATCTTAAGGATAAGACAAGGTTCCCAAAAATATAGGTGAGAAGTACCTTGGATAAGACAAGGTCCTTAAAAAGGTAAGTACTTACCCACATGTGACTGATGTGACAAGTCAAAGATTCTAGAAGTCTTTGATACATGTGAGTGATGTGACAAGTCAAAGGTTCTAGAAGACTTTGACACATGTGAGTGATATGACAAGACAAAGGTTCTAGAACTTGCATGGGAAAGAGGAAAACCTTGGAAAGATAAAAAGGAATTAAAAATTCCTTGGGGGATGGGGAGTGTTGACCAATGTATTTATTAGGCTTAACTAATTAGTGATTAGAAGATAGTGGTTAATGAAGGTTAGGAGCCAACTTCCAAAAGTTTGAAGATGTGACACATCCTAATCAAGGATTAGACATGTACACATCCCTAATGATGAGATTAGGAGAAGGATTAAGATTAAGAAAAGGTGATGGAGGATGTGATATGTGAGGAATTAAATAAATGTATTATTTATTTATTTATTTTGAGGAAAAAGGGGGATAAAGGGATAAGTTATTTAATTATTAACTAAATACCTTAGGGATTCAGAAGAGTTAAGGGCATTAATTAAATAATAGCAATATTACTTAATTAATGCAAACAAGGGGATGTTTAGACAAAAAAGGGATAAATTTGGACAAATGGAAGTGTCCAAATTTGGATGTCTACATTTTTCCCCTCTTTGAGATGGTGTTACGAAGTAGCATCATTTCAAAGAATATTAAAACGTAGAACCCAAAAGAAGATGGATAGATTGGGAAAGATACCCTAGTCATCAAAGGAGTGACTAGGAAGAAAGATGATGGGGGTGAAGATGAAAGTTAGGGATTGAGGATTCCCCCTCAAGAGGACTTGTAGGTTCAATAGAACATAGGTGTGCTCTCGAAATGGATGAGATGATGAAAGGGTATATGAGGAAGATGATGCAAAGCGATGGATAAGAGAGGATGATGAGCGAGAGGAGATGGGGAAGCACAAATGGATTTAAGGATAAAGGTGATATTTCCCCAGTCAAGCTACAAGCCAAAATGGGTTGATGATGGATGGAGTGTTGTCATTGAGGGAATGATATATCCCAAGACAACACAAAAGGATAGGGATGAATACACCCTGATGATGATGATGAAAGTGTTGATGAGCGAAGGATACATCCCAAAACAACATGAGGATAGGGAAGGATACATCCTAATAAAAAGGGTTGTTGATGAGGGAAGGATACATCCCAAAACAACACCAGAGGATAGGGAAGGATACATCCTGGTGATGAGGATGATGATGAGGATGATTAGATCTAGGCTTGTAACAAGGATGGGGACAAGACCAAGGATGTGATTAGATGATTTGTGTTGGATTGAAGGGAGGAGGATTGGATTGAGATGTGAGATGGATGACGGGGGATAAGATGCTTAGAATAACCAATCTATATTATTCTAACAAGTTTGAAGAGATGATGGTAAGAGATTGGATGGATAGGGGAAGGAAAAGTGATGAAGGATGAATGGGTGGGGGGGAAGATGAAATGCAATCCTAATGCAATTTTCCATTTTTGGAGCACTTATTTTTTCTATAGTATAAGATGTTGGGTTCCAGGGTATATAAAACCAAGGCAAGTTATCATCTAATGCATAGAAAAAACATAGAAAACAAGGTTATCCCAACACCCCAAAGTGACAAAGACTTTGGTCGAGCTAGGCATTGGGATAACCACAAGCACAAAGGGATTTCCCAATGTAACACAAGGTCTTAGAGATCTTGTTCGATACTACGTGGGACAACCCAACAGACAACAACAATAAATGATCAAGATATGCCCCTATGTTAACCCATCAAAACACACCATAATATGATAAATTATGGTGACCTTGACTAGCTGTAATAGGAAGCTCAAACAATAAACAAAGGCTAAAAGCATAAAAAGATCACAATCAAGTTCAAATGTCCTTTTCCATAGGATCAAGGTGATGGATGGGGTTGATGAGGTCTATTAGGAAGGATGCATCCTGTTGAGATCGATGATGGATACTAAACTAAGATGACCCACATGATGCAGGATTTTTGATACTAATCAGATCTTTCGATACTAGAGGATCTTGTTTGTGACGAACCAGCTAGATAAGGGCATACTTGACAACATAACACAAGAGACTAGATAGAATATTGACACATGACTGACACACCCTAACGACCTAGGGGCTCGGGGGACGATCAAAGATTAGCCTTGCCTACATGAAAGCGCAAAGCCCTTGTAGTTCGATAAAAGACTGATGATTGACCATGGATAAAAGTGGAAAGAGGATAATGAAGACCTCGATGGATGACCAAGATAGGACAGACAAAATCCCCGGGGGCAGATCAAATGATCGACCTTTCCTATGTGAAAGAACAGGGGCAACATAGTTCAACTAAGACCAAAAAGACCGACATAACCGGATGAGTTCTATGTGGAGACCGACACGATGAAGGATTCTAGATGATGATGAAGGATCGACAAGATGACCGGATAGATGACACAAGCTCAGGTGAGGATAAAAGCTCAAGATGACTAATAGCGGATAATCGTCCAATGCTCAATCAAAACATACCAAGTGGCCAGGGTCATGATATGGATGAAGTGATGGGATAGGATAGGATGTTAGGAATTGCATGTGAGGATAGGATGGATGGAGACATGTAGTAACTAGGACACAAGGTAGATAATGATTAATCTCTCTATGTATGACACCTATTACCAGGTTTTCACTAATCGTACTTATCCAAGGTGCCACTAAGGGCTGTTTTCACCATAGGACAAATTTATTTATGTTTATTATTTTTGGATTTTTTGGATTTTTTAATTTTTTTGTATTTTTTGGATTATGGCAGGATAGGAGGACCCGGGTGATTTAAGTATAAAACCTCTTTAGTTGCATTATGTTGATAGGCTCTTCAAGGGGCTCTCCTTCAGGTGTGGCAAGGTGATACACCCCTGATCCATACTTTGTTGTAATAACATAAGGACCCAACCAATTAGGTTCAAACTTTCCTTTCTTGTCTCGATCCTGTTGTGTATGCTGATTCTCTTTAAGAACTACATCTCCAATGTTAAATTGGCAGGGACAAACTTTCTTGTTATAACCCCTCTTGACATGATTTTGATACACCTAAAGGTGATTGTATGCTTTGATCCTCTTTTCATCTAGGAGCTTTAATTGAGCGAGGTGAGCAACTCATGATTCTTCTTCAGTGATGAGATTCTTTAAGGATATTCTCAGAGATGGGATTTCAACTTCAATCGATAAGATGGCTTCAGCACCATAGACAAGGGAATATGAAGTGGCACTAGTGGGAGTGTGGATAGATGTGTGATAATTCCAAAGGGCGAGGTGGATGTTGAGGTTCCAATCTTGACCAATACTATTGACAACCTTTTTCAAGATTTTGATCAAAGTTTTGTTAGTGGCTTCCGCCTGTCCATTACCTTGAGGGTAATAGGGTGTGGACCACCGATGTTGGATATGAAAGGTGTCACATACTTCTTTTACAGCCTGGTTTTTGAATGGTTTACCATTTTCAAAAATGATGGTGGAGGGGATGTCGTATCTACAAATAATATGGTAGAGGATGAATTTGGATATCTGAGTACCCATTATTTGGGAGAGTGGTATGGCTTCCACCCACTTAGTGAAGTAATCAGTGGCAGTGATAATGAAGGTGTGGCCATCAGAGGATGGAGGATATATCTTTCCAACTAAATCAAAACCCCACAAAGAAAAGGGCCATGGTGCTACGATAGGTTGCAAATCTTGAGCAGGAGCATGTATCAGGTCTGCATGTTGCTGGGAAGGTAAGCATTTCTTCACAAAGTCACAAGAGTTGTGCTCCAATGTAGGCCAATAGTAACCAGCCCTTAGAATCTTCTTTGCTAAGGCCATTTCATTTGAGTGGGCCCCACAAACACCACTATGTACCTTTGTTAACGCAATGTGAGCTTCGACCTCATTCAGACACCGAAGAAGAGTTTCATCATATATGCGACGACAAAGAGTATCACCTACGATGGTGTAATGGGATGTACGTTGGATTAATTATTTACATTGATTGCAGGTAAGGTCAGCGGGTAGGATGTTGTCATGAAGATAAGCATAGATCTCATGATACCATGGGGATGTAGGACCTACGATTTCGCACACCATCTCACTCTCAGGGATATCGTATGCAGGGATTAAAATTTGTTCAATCAGGAATTCACACTTTGTCTATCTTTGGGCATGTCAATCAAGGAACCAATTGTAGCCATTGCATCAATAGCTTTCTTCTGTATTTTGGGGATCTGATCAAATTGAATAGAGGTGAAATATTTCTTAAAGTCATCAACCATGTGTTTATAAGGTAGCAGCTTCTCATCCTTTGTTAAGAACTCATCATTGACCTATTTGATGACTAATTTTCAATCGTCGAAGACTCTTAAGTAAGTGATATTCCATTTGATTGTGATTCTAAGGCCAGTGAGAAGAGCTTCATACTCTACTATATTGTTTGTGCATGGGAAGGCTATTCTAAATGACTTTGGGATATAATCACCTTAGGGGGTGACAAACATGATTCCTACCTCTGATCCATTATGTGTGTACGACCCATCAAAATATAGTGTCCATGTGGTGGATTTTGCTACTGTAAAGATTCCTCATCAGGAAATTCCATCACCAAAGGATGTGCATCAAGCAGGGGAGCATCGACTAATTGATCCACTATCACCTGTCCCTTAATAGCTTTGCGGTCCACATATTCTATGTCAAACTCCCTCAGCAACATGACCCATTTAGCCATTTGGCTAGTCAAAGTTGTTCTAGATAGTAAATACTTAAGTGGGTCAACTTTTGATATTAACTTGACTAGATGACTAAGCATGTAATGTCTAAGCTTCTGTGAACAGAAAACTACGGCTAGGAAGGGACCTTCTCTATTGAAGAGTAGTTGAGCTCATAGCCAACTAAGGTTTGAATGATATAGTAGATTTCTCATTCTCTAGATGACTCATCATGTTGTGCTAGTAGTGCCCCCATTGCCACTGAAGTAGCAGAGATTTATGATAAGAGTGGCTTCCCTGGGATTGGGGACATAAGGATGGGAGGATGAGC